>LR594565.1:345510-444127 GCA_901699155.2 Streptopelia turtur | reverse complement strand
GGCTGCTGAGCGGGCTGTGCCCAGGACAGTGCGCTGGGGCCGCTGAGCGGGCTGTGCCCAGCGCGCTGGGGCTGCTGAGCGGCTGTGCCCAGGCAGCGCGCTGGGACCAGCTGAGCGGGCTGTGCCCAGCGCGCTGGCCGGCCGAGCAGAGCGCACAGAGCGCGCAGAGCAGAGCGCGCAGAGCAATCCGCGGCTCCTCGGCTGCGCTGACGTTTGGGGTCCGGCTGCGGCTGCTGTAAAGCTGGGTGGAGTTAATCAGCCTATTTATCGGATCTGTTTATAGCAGGTGTGCTGTGAATGGATGTGAAAGGTTACTTTGTTAATTCTGAAGGTGCGGTTTAGTAATAAAGTTTAATTTCCAGACTAAACACGGATAGCAGCTATTTGGATAGTAACAACTATCTCTGGTTCCTGTATGCTGTTCTCTGACTTGGCAAGAAAAGAGGCTGGTTACTAATCCATGTGACTGTTCTGGGGAGAAGGAAGGATTTATTTTGCCTGGCACTCCATGTTCCTTTTGTACAATAACAATGATTTATTATTCTTCTATCACTTATGAGCGGTATCCCTCTTAAATTCTAGTTAATAAATATATAGTTAAATCTGGCTGATTACTGTGCTTCAGTAACTCTATGAAATACACAAATATGCTTGTGTGTTTATCAACAGGCCAGTTCTCGTAGAAATTTCAAGAAGCACACAGAAACTCAATGACAGTCTAGAGGAGAGTGTAAGTTAAACCATTTCTTTTTAAAATTGATTTTCCTTTTGAACTATAAATTACTTTTTCTGTTTTTTTAATAACCCTTCATTTATTTGTTTTTGAAGTTTCAAAAAATTTCATAAAGACATTATATCTGAACTGGAGAGGAAAACTGACCTGGATGTAAAATACATGACGGTAAGTACGTTCAGTTCTAAATGCCGTATTTTATTGAATCTATTCCTAGTCACAACATTTTTCAGAAATTGTTCCCTAGCAGCTATTTAATCAACACATTAGAACTGAGCTTTAGATACATAAACATGGCAAAAAAACTCATGCTTTTTTGAGTTAAAAAAGGGAACCGATGCATGACTTAACAGCATTTCTAAACTAAAGGTGAGGAAGGCGATTTCCTAACTCGATTGGTGTGTCAGCAATACCTCACGGATTCTGGCAGCGCGTTTTGGTCAGTGACACGCAGAGTGCACCATGAGATGTGTTAAATGCTTCCATTGCAGGCAACTTTAAAGAGGGTACCAAACGGAACACAGAACCAAACTGGATTCCTTAGAGAAGTCCCCGGCTGAAGCTGAAAAAAATCCGAAGGAAAAGCCCAAGGGGCACGAAATGTACTGAAGTACGAACATAAAGAAATGGAGGTCAGTGCATTGTCTCTTACGTTACGTGTTTCTTTCTTTGTGTGAGGACTGGTCAACAGAACCTGTTCAGCTATTACAGGTCACATCTGAGGCCGTTTTCAAACTTGTGAAGCTTCCCACCATTCTGGATCTGCAACATTTCAACCCTCGACCACTCCTTGATATTCATATTTAAAGTACCTCTGCAACGACACCTTTATGCAGAGGTTTGCACAGGGAGCCAGCCGTGCTGTGCAAATTCAGTACTCATTTGCTCTAAGTTCCCAAAAGTAGGCAAATGCCAACTTCTGTTATCACTTATTCTTACCTTTCCTATTGCTCTTAAAACAGCATTGCATCTTGAGGTGAAACAAGAATGGCAAGGCAATGAGGAGGACCTCATAGCAAGCCAGACTCTCGTTGTCATGTATCTCTTATGCTGGGTGTGCACGGAGAGACCGCTGGGTGTGCATGGAGAGACCGCTGGGTGTGCGCGGAGAGACCGCTGGGTGTGCACGGAGAGACCGCTGGGTGTGCACGGAGAGACCGCTGGGTGTGCACAGAGAGACTGCTGGGTGTGCACGGAGAGAATGCTGGGTGTGCGCAGAGAGACCGCTGGGTGTGCGCAGAGAGACCGCTGGGTGTGCACGGAGAGAAGGCTGGGTGTGCACGGAGAGACCGCTGGGTGTGCACGGAGAGAAGGTTGGGTGTGCATGGAGAGAAGGTTGGGTGTGCATGGAGAGAAGGCTGGGTGTGCACGGAGAGAAGGTTGGGTGTGCACGGAGAGAAGGCTGGGTGTGCGCGGAGAGACCGCTGGGTGTGCACGGAGAGAAGGCTGGGTGTGCACGGAGAGACCGCTGGGTGCGCACGGAGAGAAGGCTGGGTGTGCACGGAGAGAAGGCTGGGTGTGCACGGAGAGACCGCTGGGTGTGCACGGAGAGACCGCTGGGTGTGCACGGAGAGACCGCTGGGTGTGCACGGAGAGAAGGCTGGGTGTGCGCGGAGAGACCGCTGGGTGTGCACGGAGGGACCGCTGGGTGTGCACGGAGAGACCGCTGGGTGTGCACGGAGAGAAGGTTGGGTGTGCACGGAGAGAAGGCTGGGTGTGCGCGGAGAGACCGCTGGGTGTGCACGGAGAGACCGCTGGGTGTGCACGGAGAGAAGGCTGGGTGTGCACGGAGAGACCGCTGGGTGTGCACGGAGAGACCGCTGGGTGTGCATGGAGAGAAGGCTGGGTGTGCACGGAGAGAAGGCTGGGTGTGCGCGGAGAGACCGCTGGGTGTGCATGGAGAGAAGGCTGGGTGTGCATGGAGAGAAGGCTGGGTGTGCACGGAGAGACCGCTGGGTGTGCACGGAGAGACCGCTGGGTGCGCACGGAGAGAAGGCTGGGTGTGCACGGAGAGACCGCTGGGTGTGCATGGAGAGAAGGCTGGGTGTGCACGGAGAGAAGGCTGGGTGTGCGCGGAGAGACCGCTGGGTGTGCACGGAGAGAAGGTTGGGTGTGCACGGAGAGAAGGCTGGGTGTGCGCGGAGAGACCGCTGGGTGTGCACGAGAGACCGCTGGGTGTGCACGGAGAGAAGGCTGGTGTGCACGGAGAGACCGCTGGTGTGCACGGAGAGACCGCTGGGTGTGCATGGAGAGAAGGCTGGGTGTGCACGGAGAGAAGGCTGGGTGTGCGCGGAGAGACCGCTGGGTGTGCATGGAAGAAGGCTGGGTGTGCATGGAGAGAAGGCTGGGTGTGCACGGAGAGACCGCTGGGTTGCACGGAGAGACCGCTGGGTGCGCACGGAGAGAAGCTGGGTGTGCACGGAGAACCGCTGGTGTGCAGGAGAGAAGGCTGGGTGTGCACGGAGAGAAGGCTGGGTGTGCGCGGAGAGACCGCTGGGTGTGCACGGAGAGGCCGCTGGGTGTGCACGGAGAGAAGGTTGGGTGTGCACGGAGAGAAGGCTGGGTGTGCACGGAGGACCGCTGGGTGTGCACGGAGAGAAGGCTGGGTTTGCATGGAGAGACCCGCTGGGTGTGCACGGAGAGAAGGCTGGCTTGTGCATGGAGAGAATGTTGGTCATGCATGGAGAGAAGGACATGGCAGCAGAGCCGCCCTGCCCTGCCCACCTGCCCAAAAACTTCTTCTAAGGCTTTAGGAGTTTCCTCAGTAACTGGTATAGTTTCAAATAGAACTTGGAGACTGCATGTGATTATTTTTCGTTAGTATTTGGAAACGGTGAGCTCCCGCCAGAGCGACATTCAGAGGTTCATCGCAGAAGGCTGCAGAGAAGCTCTTCTTGAAGAGAAGAGGAGATTCTGTTTCCTGGTTGACAAGCACTGCAGCTTTACCCAGCACATGCACTTCTACCACATCCAGGTCAGCGGCGGCCGCGTGGACAGAAGGGAACTCCTGAGATCGGGTGGCGTGGGAGACGTGCAGTGTCTCCTGCGGTGCGGAGAGCACTTGGGAACAGTGTAGTGCCAGACAAGTGTTGTGGTCAGCTCAGAGAAATAGTTTACAATGCAAAAGTTTCTTAAATGTATTGTAGCAACAATAAAGGGATATGGTGACTTTGTAAAAATAATATATTAAGAAAAAAATGTATGGACTGATCAGGTATTCCTGGTATCTGACCCTGAAGGAGGACAGCCTCTTTCTAAACTGTATTATTTATTTTGAAGAGGTATTACTTGTGAAAATATTTTCAAATACTTGCATTTTGAAAGTGTTCTTATTTTAGTATAATAATAATAATCAAGTAGATGTGTGCAATTTTATGAAGAAGCGTATCTTTGACAAGCACGTTTAAACTCGGGCGCAGTGTGGCGGACTTCCTGAAGGCCAAGCTGCCCGGCTGGCAGGAGATCTGCAGCGACGCCACCAAAGTGCCTGAAAAAGTCCGAATGATGATCGATGAAATAAGGACGCCCGGGTCCACTCCAGTCTCAGGAACTCCACCAGCCTTCACCAATGATAGAGAGAAGCTCCCTGGTATGTTTGTTCTTTGATGGGTAGCGGTTCCCTCCTCTCAAAGGGAGCAGAGCAGCTCCACTGGCTTCCTTTGTAACCGGAGGCATTTGGGGCTGGGTATGACGTGCATTCTGCCAGGATGTACTGGGGATGGGTGCAAGAGCAGAACCATGAAGCTGCAGCTCTGCTGCTGAAGAACCCGGTCTGGGGCAGCTCTGGGGGCACGGCTCGCTGTGCAGGGGCACAGGGCTCGCTGTGCAGGGGCACAGGGCTCGCTGTGCAGGGGGGCACAGGGCTCGCTGTGCATGGGGCACGGCTCGCTGTGCAGGGGCGCAGGGCTCGCTGTGCAGGGGCGCAGGGCTCGCTGTGCAGGGGGCACAGGGCTCGCTGTGCAGGGGCACAGGGCTCGCTGTGCAGGGCGCAGGGCTCGCTGTGCAGGGGGCGCAGGGCTCCCTGTGCAGGGGGTGCAGTTCACTGTGCAGGGCGCAGGGCTCGCTGTGCAGGGGGCGCAGGGCTCGCTGTGCAAGGCGCAGGGCTCGCTGTGCAGGGGGGCGCAGGGCTCGCTGTGCAGGGGGCGCAGGGCTCGCTGTGCAGGCGCAGGGGCTCGCTGTGCAGGGGGTGCAGCTCGCTGTGCAGGGGGCACAGGGCTCGCTGTGCAGGGGCACAGGGCTCGCTGTGCAGGGCGCAGGGCTCGCTGTGCAGGGGCGCAGGGCTCGCTGTGCAGGGGGCACAGGGCTCGCTGTGCAGGGGGTGCAGCTCACTGTGCAAGGGCGCAGGGCTCGCTGTGCAGGGGGCGCAGGGCTCGCTGTTGCAAGGCGCAGGGCTCGCTGTGCAGGGGGCGCAGGGCTCGCTGTGGCAGGGGGTGCAGGGCTCGCTGTGCAAGGCGCAGGGCTCGCTGTGCAGGGGGTGCAGCTCGCTGTGCAGGGGGTGCAGCTCGCTGTGCAGGGGCACAGGGCTCGCTGTGCAGAGGGTGCAGCTCGCTGTGCAGGGGGCGCAGCTCGCTGTGCAGGGGCACAGGGCTCGCTGTGCAGAGGGTGCAGCTCGCTGTGCAGAGGGTGCAGCTCGCTGTGCAGGGGGTGCAGCTCGCTGTGCAGAGGGTGCAGCTCGCTGTGCAGGGGGCACAGGGCTCGCTGTGCAGGGGCACAGGGCTCGCTGTGCAGGGCGCAGGGCTCGCTGTGCAGGGCGCAGGGCTCGCTGTGCAGGGGCGCAGGGCTCGCTGTGCAGGGGGCACAGGGCTCGCTGTGCAGGGGGTGCAGCTCACTGTGCAGGGCGCAGGGCTCGCTGTGCAGGGGGCGCAGGGCTCGCTGTGCAAGGCGCAGGGCTCGCTGTGCAGGGGGTGCAGCTCGCTGTGCAGGGGGTGCAGCTCGCTGTGCAGGGGCACAGGGCTCGCTGTGCAGAGGGTGCAGCTCGCTGTGCAGGGGGTGCAGCTCGCTGTGCAGGGGCACAGGGCTCGCTGTGCAGAGGGTGCAGCTCGCTGTGCAGAGGGTGCAGCTCGCTGTGCAGGGGGTGCAGCTCGCTGTGCAGAGGGTGCAGCTCGCTGTGCAGGGGGCGCAGGGCTCGCTGTGCAGGGCGCAGGGCTTTGTGCAGAGCTCAGCCTCAGGACTGCTGTTCCAACCGCCCCGTGTCCTGTGTCCTCATCTCTAAGTGAGAATAATACATACTCAGTAGTTCAATGTAAACAAAATGTTTTCTACTTACCTTCCTTTTTCCTCCTTCCCTCCCTGATTCTCAATGGCGTATTTGAGTACAGGTTAAATTCTATGAATTTTTACCTTCCTTTTTCCTTCTTCCCTCCCTGTTTCTTCATAGCATATTAGAGTAGAGGTTAAATTCTACGTATTTGTATGTCGTGTCACCATTAGTAGTTAAATTTTTAAATGGTATTAATAAACTTTTTTAAAGATCTGGAGATTATCCAGGTGTAACTGTGCCATTAGTGGAACAAAAGGGCCACCATGGCATTCCCACTAACGAACGTTTAGCATGGGACAGCAGCCTCTTACAGACTATTCTGCCAGCAGTTTCACGGGAACGTGAGGACTTTCTGGCGGGTCTAAATACGTACCATTTGGGAATATTTAAGATTGCTTTCTAGAATGTAATGTTGCACGTAAGTTGTCACTGTCTCCTCAGTACTGGGACGCTGTTGTTCTTGTGACTCTAGATTGGAGATGACTTTCATCCTCAGCACGACAGCGCGTCGAAGGTGCCCCCGGCGCCCCCCGGCCGGGCGTTCACCAGCCCGCTGGTGGACATGTTCAGCAGCCCCGCGGCGCCCCGGCCGTCCCTGAGCAGCCGCGCGGTGCAGCAGGTGAGCGTGGCCCCGCGGCACTGACACCGCACGGGGCACCGCGCGCTCGCGGTGGCTCCGGAGCTCTTCACTGCGGCGGGACGTGAATGCCAGGACACAAGAGGAGCAGAAAATCATCTTTACAAAGTATTTACATGTTACCTAGCAGGAGAAATATGCCTTATAAGAAGAGAAGACTTGTTTGCAGTAAAATCCAGGTCAAGATGGGTAAATTCTATTTTAATCACCGTGTGTCCCCGATTAACCCAGTTTAACTGCTCTTATGACTTCCAGTCTTATCGGAAGAACACATTCTATAATTTTGAACAAGATACATGTGAGTGATCATTCCAGTGCCCATGAACAAATCACCAGTGTAGCCCTGCTCTGGTTTCCTTTGGGCGCATGTGGCAGTCAGGGAGGAATGCACATGGGGCAAAAGGAGCACAGGCTTGTATTTCTTTCCTGAAACGTAAACTCCTATTAAGATTTGTTTTCAAAGTTTCTAGAGTGTTGATTTTTTTACTTTCTCTGCTGTAGGGAAGGAAGGGGAAGAACTGACCCTAGATCACAGCATTAAGAAATGCAGAACACTGCAATGTGATAATAGCAATTCCAGCATTTCTTCTTGAGAACGTGTTTACAATATATTATAGTGGGCACACAATGTGTAATTTTGAGACCTCCTTTAAGTCGTCTTCTGGTGAACATCTGGGCTCTGCGAAGCCTCACGTACCTGCAATTCCTGTCGATTCAGCTGAAGCCGAGTGCAATGCACATTTGAAAGAGAAATCTTGGAGTTCATACGCACATTTCTTTAGAATGGAAAATTCTCCAAGGTTTTTTATAGCTGTGAACGTTGAGCATTTTTCAGGCCAAAAGAGGAAAGAAGTAGCAAGTTGAAGCTTTACATCAGTTTTAACGTCTGTTGGTTGAACGTCACTGTGGTGCACGTGCCGTTTAGCACGGACGGCGATGAGAGCCAGGCAGGCGCTGAGAGGTGTCTGCCTGCAAACCAAAGCAGTACCAGGTCTCAGAGCTCAGTCTGCACTCGAGTATTCCTTTATCTACTTCTGTCTTCCTGTCAGACTCCTAATTGTAGTTAATTTTGCTAGTGTGTATGTAGCTGATTTTGCTTTTTTGCTTTGTTTTTCTTTTTTGACAGAGAATTCGGACGATGCCAGTTTACCGCGCTCAGCTTCTGTTGCCACGGGACTGAATATAATGAAGAGGCAAAAAGTAAAGACAATTTTCCCACATACTGCTGGAAGTAACAAGACGTTGCTCAGCTTTGCACAGGGCGACATCATCACGCTCCTCGTAGCTGAAGAAAAGGATGGCTGGCTGTACGGGGAGCACGACTCCACCAAACTGTAAGATAATCCATAGATTACCCATTTGAACATGAAGGAGAATGGGTCTCGCCAGATTTCGCTAGCAGATATCAGTAAATGCCGGCTGCCGTTGACTGGGCGCCTGGGTTGTCGGTACGGTAAACCACCGCACTTGCCTCAGGGAGGTTTTGTAAACTGATTTGGTATCAGCAGAAATCGGGTCTTTAGAAGGTGAATCTCAGTTCACTGAGTCTGGTGTTTTGTCCACTGTTGTCTTGTGAAAGATCTTTCCAACTTTGCATAATATGACCTTGAAACCCTTTCCCATTACAGGAAAGGATGGTTTCCATCATCATACACTAGACCACTGCAAGAACCAGCGGGAGAAAAAGCGTTTGTCCCTGTTCCAAGGTAATATTTTGGGTGGGACTTACAGAAATGCCTTAATCTTCTCTAACACTTAGTAAAAATGTTATTGTTCTCCTCATGTTCTTAGTTATTCAGCAATATATATAGTATGTGCTTTCTAACAGTCTGTAGTATGATGCCTTGATTACATTAACATGTTGTAGTGGTTACACCCAGACCCAAGAACTTGCTTCACCGCAACCTCAGAATTCCGAGTCCCACTGACTGCAATGGGACTTCACACCTTTTGTCAGCATTTCCCACCTTTTGTCAGCGTTCAGCTCCTGCACTTCTGTGTTTTCCTGGGGCTCAGGATAAGTGAGACATGTATTATAGGAACTGAGCCGCTGATGTTTGGGTTCTGTCTTGCAGCCCTGCACCGGTCCGCAGCGTTAGTTCTGTAAATCTTGTGGAAAAAGGAGATGTTGTCCTCCCACCCCCAGACTATCTGGGCTCTTCACAAACAGATAAAGGAGTGGAGTCTGCCAAAGGTACGACTGTTAAAACACCAACCGACAGACCGGAAAACGCAGGTCCGGTAAGTAATCAATACCTTGAATCCAAAGGTTCTGCCCTGTTTGCTTTTCTTGATGTACGTAGCTGAGCTTTAAATGAGGCCCTGGGATACTCTGCTTTAGCCACTTGTACTTCAGTGGCCTTTGCTGCAGCTGTTCGGGGGATCACGGCTCGCGGACAAACCCTCTGGTTGGGCTGGAAAACCAAGGGAACGGTGGATCATTCAGGTGACAGACTAGAACAGTGTATGCTCTTGGGAGGCCAGAATGAGAGCCACAGAGCGATGGTGCCACAGAGCCACGGTGCCACAGAGCCACAGCCACGGTGCCACAGAGCCACGGTGCCACAGAGCCACAGCCACGGTGCCACAGCCACGGTGCCACAGAGCCACAGCCATGCTCCCACAGCCACGCTGCCACAGCCACGCTGCCACCCTGGGCGGCTCCGCAGCGCCACAGGAACATGGCTCTTTACTCACCACCACCAGCAAAAATCCCAGGAAATATGTGACCCTGTACTGCATAGAGAAACTTCTAGAGCACACATCTGCCCTCAATTCAGGCTTTTAATAGTTCAGTATGTCATTATGCGGGTTGCTGGTTTACACACAGCTGCTCGTTCTGCGAGATCTGCCCCCAGCCTAGTTGTGGCATTTTTGCTGTGGAACTGGCAGATGATCAGTTGTGTTACAAAACCAGTGTGGTTGATACTTGTGCTGCAGGTAGTTCTGTCCTTTTTCTTATGGCTGCTGGTTGTTGCAGTAACATTTCACTTGCTGTTTGAACTGTGAACTGCCCAGCCGGACCCCAGGTGCCTGCTGAGCCTAAACCTGGGAGGGCGGGATGGGCACCACGAACAAACCAGCCGCATCACGCCAACACCAGTTTTAACTTTCTAAGTAACTCTGAGCTAATGCTGCTCTCCATAACTGCCCGTCCGCAGTCCAGGTGAACTACACGGCCATCATTATTCTACGTGGCTGACTGTTTCAGCCCGCGGAATGACAGTCTTTTCCTTAGCAGGACGGCAAGATCACCTGTAACATGGTTTTGTAAATCCATGCAAATATTTATTTTCTTTTACAGAAACCTGACCTGAATGGCATTATAAAACCACCTTTTCTAAGGTATATTTTTAAAGCTTTTACACTAACTGAATTGAGTTTGGTTTTATATTTGCTTTTGTGTTGATGGTGAGGGGAAGTGAGGCTGTTTTCCTGGCTGAGTCTCTGGCCCTGGTAGAACGCGGTGCCTGAAACGGGTGCAGTTCCTCCAGAGCGGCGCCGAGTGGCTCGCGGTGCCCAGGCCCTTCTCGGAAAAATGGGGTTTCCCCGGTACTGTAACAGGAAGCAACACACAAACTATTAAAACCAAAAATCTGTCAAGACTGGGAGCTGTTTAGAAAAAAAGGCCCAGATCTAACCGGGCATTAACTTCCCAACTCGTGTGCGTCTTCACGTGTAAGCTGGCTCTAAAAGCTCAGTTTAACCTGCAGTTCAGTGGGTTGCGCAGACTCGCTGGGTGGGAGCGCCGGCGCTGCAGCGGGGTCGGGTCTGTCTGCAGTGACCTTGTGCTTTGCTTTTCAGCGGAGAAAACCCTTTTGCAACTGTGAAACTCAGACCAACGGTAACGAACGACAGATCAGCGCCCATTATTCGATGAAGATACCCGGTCTGTACCCTGCACTTCCTCCGTATAAGGACCATTCTCAGTAATGACAACTACTATCTAAACTGGCTCTAAAAACATTTAAATTTAATTACTGTACAATAGAATCATACTGGATGGATTCTGATTTTCTCAAAAACCTGTACTTTCTAATGAGTTAATTGCTTTAGGCTTTACAGTGCGCCTCTTTGTAGTAGGAGTTGTGCAGATCCTGGAGCTAGTTTGGAGCTAGTTAAACCAGTGTAACTAGTAGCTCGCAACTCCGAGTCTCTGTCAGTCATTATTTGGACACCAATGGTAAGTTCTAGAATATAAACCTGCACCTGCCACTTACTAAATAAGACGATTTTCTTTTCCAAATAGAACAATGTAACAGCTGCCTTATTCCAGAATAGAGCATCACCTGTATAAAGTGATCACGTGTCCTTTTGTTAAGACAGACACACTAGGTTATAAATAAATATTTATCCCTTAAGAATAGACACTTTGTAATGCTTTGCTTAATGTTCAGATATACATTTTCAAGTGTCAACATAAATCTATTTTGTCTAACGTACTGTCCACACATTCTCCAGTGATCATTCTCTTTAAAACACGTTGTCAAGTCTTACAAAAAGTCATAATAAAACAGTGCCATGTTTTTCTGAAGTGCTGATGTGAAAAGCTGCCGCTGGAGTTGCCCCGTTACTGCAGCCGTGAGTCCAACGGCTCCGTTTGAGCACGTCTAAGTGCTCACGCAGCACAGAACCCTCTCGGCCTCAGGCGCGAGCAGCTGCAGCGTTTGTTACCGCAGGCCCCGACCGTCCCATCCCAATGGAGACCTTGTCTGAAAGGCTCCTCCTACAGCAATAATCATCTCAGAAACCGATCTAGGGTGTTAAACCTGGCCCTTCGCACTGCGGCAGCACTGGGTGGTTTCTGACGTTTCCCACCTGCCGTATGGGGTCTGTACTGCGACCGCTGCCGGTGACGAACCTGCTCCAGGTCACTGTGCCTTACAGCCGTACACGTACAGCCCCGGAGCACCGATCCCGCCGCGCCTGTCTCCTCCTGTAACACTGAGGTCAAGTCATGTGAAATGCCTTTCGCTTACTTAATAGCAGAAAATAGTACATGAGCATGTGATGGCTGCGGAGCCCCATCGCACGTCCTGCGGCTCCATCCGCCGGGGGACCCTGCACAACGTCCACCAGCTTCCAGCCGTGTAACCCACACCCGGGCCCGTTCTCTAAAGCAGATGCAGGCACGTCAGCCTGTGCTGCAGAAACGTCCACCGCCTTCCTCCAACACCCCCGTGCTTCAGGTACAGCTCCAAACCGTGTCTTTTCAGTATCATAAGGATTCTGCCACATATTTATCCCTCTTTGTAGCTGGGATTATTAACTCCACTTTCAGAGCACATGTTATCAGACACATTAGTCACATACCTAATAATCCAGCCACGAGTTGAGGATTGCAAAAGGAAAAGCAGTTTTATTTAGTTGTCAACAGGTGCCAGTAAACATGGAAAACAAGTTGGGTTTTCATGTTTTGCAATGCACATGCTCATAAAAGATTAAATTACATGCAAGAGACTAAATTTCTTCACACTTTACAAAACAGGTCTGAAGCAAATAAAATGATTGTACATGACATTTACATTAGAAAGAGTAGGCTAACAGTTGTCGCTTCCATACGCACGTCCACATTCATCCCTTAGCCGAAAGCTGCCCCGCAATTGGGGCATCTTCTCTGCCTCAGCGCGAGACAGAACAGAATCCCGATGGGAAAGAAGACGATGGCACACAGAACGCCGAGGCAGGTGAAGGTGTCCTCCAGCACGCCGACCCTGCAGAACGGAGAACAGGCTCGGTCAAGGACAAGCGCCACGCTGCCCAGCACTTACCACGCTGTGATCTGGCAGCCACTGAAGCACACGCTGTTTTTATAAAGCCGGATAAAACACAAAGGGTTGGGTTTTTCTTACGGCTTGTTTTGGTTTTCCCATTAAAAGACAAGATTTTGAGTTACACCACTTAAAGGAAAAGAGGAAACGTGCAGATGATCCGACTGTAGCTAAGAAGGCTACCAAGACAGCAGCCATCCTCCTGTACTCCAGGACTGGCACGTGAACGACCCGCGGCCACCGCAGCCCCGGGCAGCGTCGCCAGCTCCACGTAGCGGTCGGTCGGGTGCCCTGAGGACGCAGGGGCAGCACCCGCTGTGCGCTGGGAACAGTCCCACGCCGCGCTCCGAGAGCCGCAGGGACACGGGCCGTCGTGTTAAAGCCACCGTGGTCCCCAAGCGATCGAACGCTGTGGCTCTTGCTGCAGGGCGCAACACACCCTGCCAAGCAACCAGCCCGGAATAAGAGCTCACACATCCAGGACAGAGACTGCAGGCGAGTATCAAACCGTATTCCTTGCCAGTCCTTCTTGGGGTCAAGTTTTCCTGCATAGTGAGGATGGCAGTTTTCTAGAACTAAACCTTAGTGTCACTCAATTTTACTCTCATAAAAAGGGAAGGAAGCTTGCTTTTAAAATAATTCACTGACTCTTCCAGGTGGTACAGTGCAAAGATGGAACTGTACGCGTGTTGTTACGCTGGTTACTGCACGCCAAGAGCCCATTTCTCAGCTGTTTGGGTCTCTTACAACAGGTGGTGGTCACGCGTGTGCCCTGCCTGCCTCCCACAGCGCTCCTGGAGCCCTCTCAGCCCCCTCCACCCCAGGCCTCCACAGCTCTTTCAGAAAAAATAATAATAATTAAAAAACCCACTCTCTGAATGTTTCCATCTGATGATTCGGTGCTTTTTCTCAGCTTCTTCCTAAGGGCAATATTTGAACGTGCAGCGAGTTGCGCAATGCTGGTTCGGGGCTTTGCTGAAACACCAGCTCACGCTTTCCCTGGGCAAGTGAAAACGCTGCGGAGAGCGGATGCCAACAGGTCTGCGTCAGCCTGTCCTGCAGACGAGCACAGCGCGGCCATGGCCGGGCCCTGCAGCGCCAGCGCCTCCTCAGGTGCGCCGCCTGTCCTCCGGAGAGCACAGGTCAATATCATCAACGTGCACGGGGGCAGGGGCACTGGGCATTTAGGGCTCTGACCGACCGAGCACGATAAGGAGACCTTTAAAAGTTCCACCTGTAGATTTTGGGTGAAGGAGTCACGAGCCAGCACTGGCTGCGCAAGGTGCCGGTTGAAGGAGCGTGTACAGGACCACGCTCACTCCTCACATTCAGACTCCCTAAGTCCCCCAGCTCGGGGGTGCAGCACTACGGTCATACGCTGGTTCACGAGTTCATTGCTGGTAGCTAGAAAAGTCCAAAGGCCAAACACACATCACCGTTAAAATAACCCTCGGCAGGTATGCCCGCTTTCTGCTTCCAAAAACTGATGTTCCTTTAGAACGACAGGAAAATCTGCTATGGACATCACTGGGCTGAGTCCCGAATCAATGACCACCCGGCATGAGAAATGCTGTTCCCGCAGCTCTGTCCCAGCGCCAGTCCCCGACTTCTTCCTGAAGTGCTGTACGTGAACACCCCCAAAATGGAGACAAACAGGAAAGCCTGAGTATCCAGACTTAACAAATTTGAGCAGTCATACTAAATAGTCAAAATCTGGAGTTTAGCAAAACACTTGGACAACACGTGTCCTCTTAAGATTCCCTGGTACAGCGAAAGTCAACAAACGGAGCGCAGTGACCCTGGAAAACCTGCTACAAGCAGCGCCAAGGCCAACGAGCTGCTGTTTCCCCGCAGAGCAGTCACAGCCAGCCTGTTGTGAACAGCGCGAAGGGACCAGACGCAGACCCGGAGACCAGCTCCCTGCTGCAGTGGGGTAGAACGTTACAGCTCCTTTCAACGTAAGGACCATTCTCCTTCCCCTCAACCATCCTAAGTGGCTTTTCAAAGCGTTCCTGATATTCCGCTGCTTACACAACTTCATTTTCCACCTAAGTTTCCAGTATCGGTCCCTCCTTTTGGTGAACTGACTTTATTTCTGTTTACAGAGTTCTTGTGACAGAAGTCAACTTTATATTCGGTATAAAGGAATTGTCAGGGTACAGCTGATCCCAGCAGTGGTTTTACGGTTTCGTATCCTCACATAAAGCTCCTTTGGGGTAATAAGTTAAACGATGCCGACTAGCGCTCAAATCGAAACACAGATCCTAGTCCCGGCACACAAGTGTCCCAAAGCTCAGATCTTCGCAGCCTTGTGGCTACTCCTACAAGCTCGGCACAACATCCCCCGCTCCTCCCGGCTTCCGGTGATCGGCGTCACCGCCTAATTTGGGACGAGCCCTTCGAGCTCAGCCAGCCACTAAATTTAGAAGGAGAAAAAACCCAACACTTTTTATAAAGGAGAATGAGTATTTTAGCTTTGCTTGTGTACCTCACCTGAGCTACAGAGCAATAGAGACTCCACATTCAAACTGTAGATTCACTGATGTAACCAAACATAAATTTTGTTCTACAGCATAAACCACATAAAAGCTGATTATAACTGCACCACTCCCCATCTAAAAATAAAGTGGAAAGCTTTATTTATACTGCAAGCAGTGTCTTGGACTTAAGCTATAATTGCAGCTGCCAACTCCATAAAGTAACATCGATTATTCCCACTGACGAGTATTTAAAACGAAATTACTTTTCGGACAGTCCCCTTCTCGAAAGTCAGTCTTAGAACATTAACATCTTAAGCCAAATGCTCGAGAACAGAGGGCCAACAGCGAGATCTGCATACGCAGCATCATACAGTTTAACACCTGAATTTCAGACTTGACACTCCACTGCACTATTAAATGTGTGCTTATCAGCATTCTTCATCCCTTACTAATAAGCTCAGAAGGTCATCCCGCTAAGCAGAGCGACTCCGGTTGTACGACAAGCTCTGCACGACCCGAAAAGAAACGGCGCTGCACTTCGGGGTGTGCCCAGCTGCGCCCACACAGGCGCGCCCCCTCATCGGGAAAGCGGGACCTCCACGGCAGCGTCCGCCGCTCCTGCGCCTGGCGGCTCCGGCACCGCCGCAACGGGAACGTCCGAGCAGCCGCCAGCACGGAGACTGGAAGCTGCACACCCCACCTTCACCTCTGGAGCATAAAAATACAGGCAGCCTTTCTCTGCGCCTGTCCCAGCTGACGCAGCAGCGGCAGCAGCAGGGCCAGGCGCGTTTCAGTTCCACCTGCGCAGCGCTGACAACGCAAATACTGAGTGTGCACGGGATGCTTACGGTGCTGATTTCCACGGAGAGGGACGCCGGCTCCTCCAGCCTCCGCTTGAAGGTATATTGAACAGTGTTGATCCGTGTCCACAGAAAGGAGCCCAAACCTATACAGAGCAACTAGCCTGCCCTCCTCAACACAAGCCACACACGCAGGTCAACAAAACCGCCCTTAAAAGTCACCTTCAAGTAAGACACCACGGTACCTGCAGCTTTGTCTGAGCCCGCGCTGGCGTTAGGCCCGACTTCCCTGCAGAGGGCTGGCTGCAGAGCCAGAGACGCTGGCCATGAACAGCCTTCCTCTCGGCGTCTACGAACCACCAGCCTCTCTAACGCAGCAGCACCAGCGCTTTAACTCCAGTTCTGGGAACACGCTAACGGCGAGACAAGCCTCGTGGCTTCACACCAGCAACCCGGCCTCACGGACCAGGCTGCGCTGCCAGTCAGCATTCCCGCGGCTGCGGAGATCGGTCTATGGTGAACTGAGACCCGGGGAGCGCTTCCCCCGCTCATCTGCACACGCAGCCAAACCGCTATCGCCTCTGGTTACCAACAAACCCGGCCGGTTTCCTCCTCTCACCCAGAACAACTCATTGCTACAAAGAACTCCTCATTGCCAGAATACGGACACCAAGACAAATGGTGACACTCATTAAAGAAAAAGCTATCAACTCAGGCCCAGTGACAGACCGGGCATTAGGGACCAGACTGTCGTTTTTATTTGGCCCCATTAGGGAATACATTGCTGCTCTATCTTATTAATCGCATGAAGTCTCATTCCTTAGAAAACTGCGTTTTGCTTATTGTCTACAAATTAGTTCAGACCAGTAGAACACAAATCCTCAGAAACAGCAAGAGCTGCGCTGTTCTGGCGGGGACCCCATTAACAGGCTTCCCGGCTGCCCTCCTTGGGGCCGCGGCTCGAGCTGTGCGGAGCAGCCGCGTGCCCGGCGGCACGGCCGGGAAAGGCACGGCCGGGAAAGGCACGGCCGGCAGAGCCAGGGCCGGCAGAGCCAGGGCTGCCCGCATGGGGGGCTCGCAGCAGCTGCTCCGGCCGGCCGCACCGCGGCTTCCGCTCCGCATCCCGTGCACGAGTCGCTGCTGCGTTCCATGCCCTAACTGCTCCAGCCACCGAACCGCAGCGCAGCAGCGTGGGAACCGCCGGAGCAGCGCGCAGCCACACCAGCTGCACGGTGGTACAAGGGAGCGGCACCAACCCCGGCACAGGCTGATCACCCTGGAGACAAAAACCAGCGTCGGGAGCTGCCGCACCGTCACAGCTTCTCCTGACATGGTATCTCAAAGTCGGCTTCGCTCACAAGATGCGAAAGGACCTCCAGCACGTCAGCCTGCTGCTAGAAACTGAAAAGCTGCAGATTTCCTCAGAATATCAGACATGCTCTCTAAATAATTCCTTGCGTATTTAACCAGCATATATTATGAAATTATATTTGCATAAAGTTTAAATGTAGTTGTTGTGAGTAACTATAGAAATCCTGTATCCTGAACAGCCTTCTATCAAACCACACTAGCATTTGTGATTGAAATAAAACCAGAAGACTGAAATTCTGAAGTACTTTACCATCTAAGTGTAATTTTCCCAGAGTATATTAGCACTTCATCAAAGAAAACATTTCAACCAAAACAAGAGAACTTACTACTACATCCAAAACCAAACCGAAGCACCGGTGTGGCAGGGAGAAGGCCGCGAGTCACCGGAGAACAGACGCAGTTTGATCAAACCAGTCCTGGACGCAGCTTCAGGGTGCTGTGACCTGGAACCCACCGCCGTGTTTCCCCAGCGGGTGCCTGTGACCGTCACAAGAGGAAGCCACCCCGACGCGGTGGCGGAAGGTCCGTCCCCCCGCCCCTTCTGCCCAACAACCCAGTGCTTGCTGAACGGGAAAACAAAAACCCAACGGGGTCTATCGCGGGCTCTGTCCAGACTCTGAAAGAACCGGCTTCTGCAAACATCAGGTGCAGGTCATGTTTTCACAGTTTTCGGAGGGACCTTTCTTCTGCTCAGTACTAAGCAAGCAACCGTTCCTTCGCAGTTTGTTCCACCCCGCAAAGCAAGAGAAAGAGAAACTGAAAGTGAGCACAAGAGGAGCAGCCGGAGCGTGTTCTCGGAGCTGGAAGAACGGCAGGGCCGGACCCGCAGCTGGGGCTGCAATGCTCGGTCTGTGCTTGAACAGAACGTATTTCAAAAGCAGAACTAGGCTGAGCCTTAAGTGACTACTACAAACAACAAAGCTGACAACGTTCTGCAACTTGGTTTAATTCTCCATACATCAGGGCTGGGAGAAGAATTCTCACTAAGACAACAGAATCACAACCACCTAAGATGTTTTAATAATGCAGGGAGGGACAGAACACACGTTAACACTGAAGTCTGTAATTAGAAAGTAACACCAACCAATGACGAACTAGGATGATGTGACTAACGAATAACTAAGCGCGAGGGACTGGAGTCACCGCCCGGGTGCAGTAACGCCTCAGAGAGAGAAATACAGTGACCAGGAGAACAACCTGCTTGCAAGAGGCTGTTCTGGAGATACTGTGCTTTTTATTCCTCCATAGCATAAATCAAGCCTGAAGATCTACTATACTGTAGCTAGATCATTGGTGACGGCACTGAAACAGTCTCTTACCCAAATAACAGGCCAATACTGCGTATTTCTCCTCAACAGCATATATTTTAAGTTGGAAATGGTTTTGATTTCAATTAGCAACACTCACAAATGCCAGTGTGCAGCAGACTGGTTTGTGTCTGTGGTGGTGAAAGGGCTCTCGAGGGGCTCCAGCCCACGCCGTCGGTCACACTACAGCCACAGGCACGGCTCTTTCCTCACGTCTAAGGCAGACGGACTTCTCTAACGATCAAGCATCAAATCAGAACAGTAACAGCAAGCTACCTTTAATGAAGTTACTTTATATATATATATAATAAAGCAGTTTAATAAAGTTATTTATGTATCTTTAGTAACTTTATGTTTAGCAATGCCCTTTCAACAACTCTTTTGTTCAGCGTTGCATTCAGAGTATAGCTGCATGTTGCATTCTTCATAAAATAGGTTTCTAGGCCAAGAAGTAAACTGGAACTATGTTTAAGGTCCTGAGAAGCCAAAGAGGATTATGAGCTCCAACAGAATCAGCCACCGTAACTGCCCAGAACATGAACCCTGCCCCTGCAGGCTCCTGCGAGTGTCTCCAGGATCACGCTTCCCAGGCGCCCTCCCTGTCCCTTCTCCTCGAGCACCAGCCCGTCAGCTCCTCCGCTGCTCAAACGACAAGCAATCTGACATTCCTTTTGCCCTTCTACCCACACTTGACTCTTTTTCTAAAGACAGCTGGGAAAAAAACAGCAATGCTGCAAAGACAAGCACGGCACAGCGTTCCCAGACACAGTCCCTTGTCCCCGGGATCCAGAGCCCTCCAGAGGGCCGCCAAGAGCCCTCTGCGTGAGCAGCCGCTGCTGCGCCTCAGAGCAACCAACGCGCCACGGCTCTCCACACAGCTTGCTGTTCTTCACAGCCCAAAACAAAACGCGAGGACCCCAGAGCAAATGGGCTTTGGGGGCGGGTATTTCGTTTAGCTAAGAGCCCGCAGCGTACGGAGCGCTGGTACCTCCGGCAGAGCGAGTCTGGTGGCTTCGCTTAAAAACACCTCACAAAAGAAAGCTCACTTGCCCAAATTTGGCTAAAGTTAGATACTATATTTGCAAATGACTGTGTCAAAGGCGTCCCCTAGAACAGCCCAGGATAACTTCCAGAAAAAGGAAAAAATCTTAGGGATAGCAGCAATAGTCTGCCAGTCTTAACCCACCGCAAAGACCACTTCCACAATAAAATGCCTTGAGATCTATTGGGTTTAGGGCTGCAAGGTCTGCGGAAACACTCTGCCTGCCTTTTACCAGGCTACTCATACATCTTTCCCGTCCACTGGTGGAGCTGAAGCAAAAGCACTTTAATGTAGCTGCTCAGGTGGCAGGATCCACCGCCTCCTCCCAAGAGCTCGGTGGTTCCTCTCCCTCACTGTTAAAATACACAAGTTCTAGAGGTTTTTCAGCCTTAACTAGTGGCACTTCAGCAGGCACCTGTTTTTACACAGCACCACAGGAGACTTATCTGACTCCACCTGTGAAGGCTGGTACTGACTCTCAGACAAGCACCAATTCCAACAGAACCAAAGGCCTCTGCCACTACCACCTCTATCGCGTCCATCACCCTGAAACCTGGTACCGCTGCAGCTATTCTAGCAAGTCCGTTTCTCACACTTTTTGAAACGGGTGCGCGGCGGCTCAGACTTGCAGAATCCCAAGAACCTGTTCATGAGGCACCACGAGGGTGACCAAGTCCCACACGTTACCGGCAGGGGATGATTCTGCGGGGGAGGCAGAGCCGGTGCACCCGCGTCCCCGCGGAACCCGGCTGCCCTCACCCCAGCGAATGTCCCGGCACCAGAACTGAGAAGCGCGGGGCTGCAGCTGCTTACAGCACCGGGGAAACGGGGCCTCCTTCCCTTTCTGGTGGCTGCCGATCTCCCAGGGGAAGCTGTTCTTTTGTTGCAACTCCAGCTCATAGCTGACCACTTCTTCTGCTTTTCACCACTTCATCAGATTAACACTTTCAATCAAATCTATTAATGTCCCTGTTCTTCTGCAGTCAAAAGACTTCTAAAGTAAAACATCTTTTAAACCCTTAAGATACCCCCACGGTCCGGGTGCTGGGAGCGGGCGCTCACCCGCAGCGAGGCCCTTCCACAGGACGCCCCGATGACCACAGTGACTGTGCTCAGGAATTACAGTTTCACAACAGTCACGCTGCTCCCTGTCACAGGGCACGAACACCAGAAGGACTTCCTGTCATCCTCTTGAGGGCTGATCCTTGACATCGTGACTGAGCTGCCTCTCCATTACACACACCACTTACAGATCCTCCTCCATCATAAAGAGCAAACCCATATATAAAGTCTACTGTATTAATTACATCGGTTGTCGCGAGCCCATTAGGACAAGCTCACACTTCATAAATTAAAGCTCTCCACTAATAGAATTCTAGTTTTTCAATTAATTCAATTCTAATACACACACAATGAGAAACTATTGAAAACCAAGGAATTCTATGGATACCTGTAATTTAAAAAGTAAAACCTAAGACTGATTTATTCTCAACCAGAGAGCTGTATTACCTGCAGGCAGGACAGCCACCAACTACTACTACAGAAGTGGTGGCGGCGGGCTGTTGAATGATGGTGTACGTGCTCGAATAGTTTGGCTGTGATGTCGGTGGAGGAACAGCATACCCTAAAATAAGAGAAAAACCTCAGTCACCGCATGTAAGGCACAAAGAACAATGATAACAATTAAAAGTATGGAAACAGAATGGAGAATAAAAACCAGAAATGTAGTCTTGACCAAGCACTTCAAGAAGCTCCATCAAAATCACAGCTGGAAAATATTACTCAGCAAATCTATTAGCAAAGCCACTTCATAACCCCAAGTATCTAGTACAATTTAACCATCTATAAAGGACACTGAGCTAATAATTAACTTTGAGAATTTGTTTCAATGCTGTTTGAGGGCCTGGAAAAAAAGAGTTTAAGCAAAGAGTGATTGCAGCTCTCCCTCTGGATGTTACGCATCAGGTACGTCCCGCTCAGCAGACAACTAGTTGAAACAGCTAAATCTTCCTTGGGTTTCCACCTTAACTTCCACATATGAAGTTTATAACTGGAGACAGAAGTAGGAGTGGTGAGATGCAAGTGGAAACAGGTTGCATAGCAGAAAACAAAACCCATCCAACCCCACACCTTTCAGCAAATCCATGTTGTTAGCCAGTAAATGTGCAATGTTAACAGCTGTAGTTAGGAAACACAGGCCCTTAACTACCGCGCTAACATTACAAGGAAATAAAAAGCTTTAAAAAGGGATGGCTAGATGTATGCGGTATCAGACACTCGAGGTACACTCTGCCCAGGTAAAGCCCATTTGGAACTCTCCTAGGCACAGTTCCCAGATTTTCTTGATCTGTGAGGTCCACCAACCTCACTACTTAGACCAAAAATAATCAGCAATATTTGTACTGTAGGAAAATAAGCTCCAAGTTCTTAGCAGGAAATCAATCTGCAGTCCCAATATTCACCCTTGATGACTGGGGTCAGCGTCTGCTCTACTCAGTGTGTTCTCTTCCATTTCTGAAGCGTTCCCCCAACCCTGCAGAGCGTTTCCTGGGGGGCAGCACGCCCTGTGACAGGCTGCAGGTACCAGCTCACCTAACACGGGACTGTACCTACTCACCTGCCTACGTCCCTCCAAGACCACTGAAGTGTATCAGCAGAGAACAAACGTTAACCAGAGGACAGAGAACTGCACGCTAAGTGCCAGTCCGGGTGTTTCACCGCGGCACAGCCGTGGCTGCGTGTGCCAGTCCGGGTGTTTCACCGCGGCACAGCCGTGGCTGCGTGTGCCAGTTCGGGTGTCTCACCGCGGCACAGCCGTGGCTGCGTGTGCCAGTCCGGGTGTCTCACCGCGGCACAGCCGTGGCTGCGTGTGCCAGTCCGGGTGTTTCACCGCGGCACAGCCGTGTCTGCATGTGCCAGTCCAGGTGTTTCACGGTGGCACAGCCGTGGCTGCGTGTGCCAGTCCAGGTGTCTGCGTGTGCCAGTCCGGGTGTCTCACCGCGGCACAGCCGTGGCTGCGTGTGCCAGTCCGGGTGTTTCACGGTGGCACAGCCGTGGCTGCGTGTGCCAGTCCGGGTGTCTGCGTGTGCCAGTCCGGGTGTCTCACCGCGGCACAGCCGTGGCTGCGTGTGCCAGTCCGGGTGTCTGCGTGTGCCAGTCCGGGTGTCTGCGTGTGCCAGTCCGGGTGTTTCACCGCGGCACAGCCGTGTCTGCGTGTGCCAGTCCGGGTGTTTCACGGTGGCACAGCCGTGGCTGCGTGTGCCAGTTCGGGGTGTCTGCATGTGCCAGTCCGGGTGTCTGCGTGTGCCAGTCCGGGTGTCTGCGTGTGCCAGTCCGGGTGTCTCACAGGCAGCCGGGACAGAGGGGAAGGGGAGGCGGCGCTTCCAGTGCCCCGGCCCCCGCGCAGCCTCCTCCCCGCGCTGGGCTGCGGCGCGGGAGCCGGAGCACGGGCCCGCGGGGCTCCGGACAGGGGCTCCGAGTGTCCCCGCTCCCGCCGGGCGGCCCCGCAGGCCACGGCCGCTCCCCGAGCCCGCTGCCGGCCTGCGGCCCGCACCGCCAGCGCCGCCCCGAACAGCCCGTCCGGGCCGCTCGGTCCCGGGGCAGGGGAGCGCGGCTCACGCCCTGCGGCACCCCCGGCGCCCCCCGCCCCCCAGCCCTCAGACCCACCTGCGGCGGCCGCGGCGCCCGGGTAGGGGTAGGGCGGGGGCGGCTGGAAGCCGGGCTGCGGGGGGGGGGATGGCGCCGTAGTTGCTCTGCCCGTAGTCGTAGCCCGCGCCCTGGGCGGCGGGGCTGTAGGCGGGGGGCCGCTCCTGCAGCAGCGGCTTGTTGTCCATGCCGGGCCGCGGAGCCGAGCGGCCGGAGCGCGGGACAAGCGGCGCCCTCGCTCAGCGCCCAACTTGGCGGGCGCCGCCCCCTCCGCCCCGCCCGAGGGCGCCGGAGCTCAGCGGCGGCGCCTCGTGCGGCCCGGGCCGGGGAGCGACCCCTGGCGCGGGGGAGGCCGCTCCGAGCGCCCCGCACCGCGCGGCGCCGCAGCCGCTGCGCTCGCGGCGGTCACAAGACTGCGCCCCACGTGACGCCGCTCCCAGCCGCGCGAGCCACCCGCCGGGAGGCGCGCGGAGCCCCGGCCTTAAAGGGGCCGCGGCCCGGGGAGCCGGGCGCACCGCGCGGGTGCCCGGTGTCACGGCCGCCGCGGGGCCGCGCGCGCTGTGCTCCCGGCGCGGGGACGAGAGCGGCCGCCGCACGGTACCGCCAGTCACCGCCAGTCACCGCGCCGGCCGGTCACCCTGTGCCGCCGCCGCTGCCCGGTTCAGCGTGCTCGCTGAGACCCGTGGGTTTCGCGCACCGTTCTCCTTCGCGTGCTCCTCTTCCAAAACGCGATCCCTGCTGGAAACGGGCCGCCTGGGCCAGGCCAGGACGGGCTCATCGCTGGGCTGGTCCCAGCCGAGGGTGCTCGACCCCAGCGGCATGAACAGAAAGGAGGGTGCGGAAAGTCGTTAATTCTGCACCTGTGACAACATCAAGAGCCACTTGGAGTCGTCCAGTAGCCAAACGACCCAGCTGAGCTCTGGAAACGTGGGAAGGTTGAGGGAGTGGGACTGTGTATATACACATTCTGTGTGTGCGTTTGCATTTACACAGAACCCCTGTCTGAGGAGACAGCAAAACCAGCAGGAAATAGTTCTGCGTTCTGCAGTGACTTCTGCAAACCCCCATCCCACTGGGAAGAGCCGCACTCGAGCGTTAATGGGAAAATGCGAGAGTTCTGGGGGTGCAGACACAGAACGGGAATGTCGTAAAAAGAGGCAAAGTTTTTGAAAAGCGATTGAGGGAAAGCCAGAAGAAGAAATACTGAAGTTAAACAAACAAAATCAATCAAACAGAAAAAGAGCAAGAGGGATGCTGCTTTCTCCTGCACAGCAGATGAAGCAAGAAGTTCAACAGCGCTTTGCCCAGCCGCAGCTGCTTCTGAAACCGAGTTCTTGATGGCGGGACAGCTCAGGATCTTAAATGTCTTTTATCACCAGTAAAACTCCAGCCTCTCCCCTCCACACCTTCAACCCGTGAGCTGTCTGATTCACCACGTCTTTTGTTCTTGAAATACGCACAAATTTGTCCTTCCCTACAGGTACCAACACGGCCCCTGCTCCCACGGCAAGCACCGCGCGACCCCACGGCAGGGAAGGTTTGGCCTGTTTCATAGGAGGGGTAAACAAAACCTAAAAAAGGAAAAGAGATTAAACAATTTGCCTCAAAATCAAACAGACTCTTGAAACAGATAGCGATGGAGAGCACACAACCCAAAATCCAAGCCAGTGCCAGCGTCACATGATGGTGAGATGATCCCTGCCCTCTTGCCGTCCGTCTGCTCGCTGTGGTTTGCAGCGCCTGACTCGTCAGGCAGCGGCACCACTCACAGTTTGCAGGGACACCGCTTACGGTTTGCAGGGACACCGCTCACGGGTCGCAGTGGCACCGCTCACGGGTCGCAGTGGCACCGCTCACGGGTCATAGCGGCACTGCTCACGGGTCACAGGGACACCGCTCACGGGTCGCAGGGACACTGCTCACGGTTTGCAGGGACACCGCTCACGGGTCGCAGGGACACTGCTCACGGTTTGCAGGGACACCGCTCACGGGTCGCAGGGACACCGCTCATGATTTGCAGGGACACCGCTCACGGGTCGCAGTGGCACCGCTCACGGGTCGCAGTGGCACCGCTCACGGGTCATAGCGGCACCGCTCATGGTTTGCAGCGGCAGTCACAGACCGCTCCTGCTCTGAGGAAACATTTTGCTTACTGTAACTGTAGTGGTATAAATATTACATGAGGTTTTTGAAAGAAAAAACTAAAAGCACAAATGCAATGCAGAACTTCATCATTAGGGGAAAGGCACTTCCCTAAAATGAATGTCAAGTGACAAGGAAAAATCCCTCTTTTAAATAAGTGAGATTTGGGAAAGTGTGGAATAGCCAACAGTAGGGAAGCTGCCTGTATGAACCACCTCCAGCTGCGTTAGGACAGTGGTTGCAAAACAATGGAAATGATTTAAAATATCTTGACTATGCTTTGGACAGAGCAAAGTCTTAATAACAAGAGATTTAAAAACCTGCACAGTTACTTCTGGAGCGCTCTGGCCGTGCCCGGGTCAGGGACGCGTCCCAGTCGCAGGGGCCTCCCCTCACTGCGTTTGCAGTAGAGCCACGGTAGAGCCACGGTAGAGCCACGGTAGAGCCACGGTAGAGCCACGGTAGAGCCACGGTAGAGCCACGGTACGCCGGCCGCGCAGCTGCAGCCACCGGCCGAGCAGGGCAGCCCCCCCGCCAGCACCGACAACCTGAACTGGGCGAAACGTGGTCCACCGGAGGGGACTCCTGCGTCACGCAGTAACCACGGACCCAAGGGCAGAAGTGGGAAAGGATACTGCATGTGTCCTCTCTCTTTTGCCAGGCTTCAGAGCTTCATTCAGGGAAGGCTGGGGGTGCCCCCTCACCAGCCACAGCCTGGGAGTGAGGTTCACGTTAACCCAGCGCTCCAGGATTAATCAGCAAATCTACTGTTCAAATTGATGGCAAAAGGAAAACCTTTAGCTGTTTGCTTTTGCAAAACCTTCCTTTTGTGACCTCCTTACAGAATAGAAGTCTGATGGCAACAACGGCAACTGAACAAAGCAGGGCTCGGCATCGGGCACCCAGAGCAGGAGCTTTCGTACGGCATCAGTTCATTCCTAACCCGAGCAGCACAGTGCAGGGGCAGCGGAGCCAGCGCACCCGGCCGCTGGGCGCACGACGCAGAAGGTTACGCGCTGCTGCTATGGAGCGTTCGGTTGGTTTCACATGTGAGGTCCTCCTTGAAATGAGCGTAAGAAAACTCCCCTGGCTGTAAATGACTTCTCGTGTGAACTCCCTGCATAGTCAGCCATGCATCGTCACCGCGGTGCCCGCCGCACACCCCGCTCCCCCGCCCCCCGGCCTCGGGCAGCGCCCCCGCGCGGCGCGGAGCGGCCCTGCCTCGCGCGTCGTGACGCGCCCGCCGCGCCCCGCCCCGGCAGTGGCGGCGCAGCGCTGTGCGCTCCGGCCGCGGCTGCGGGCCCGCCCGGCGGGGCGCGGCGGCTCCATCCGCCAGCAGCGGCGCCCGGGGGAGGCGCGGGAGGCAGGTGAGGGGCGAGCCCCGGGGCCGCGCGGGGCAGAGCCGCCCGCTGGGAGCGGGGCGGGCAGCGCGGCGCGGCTGGGGATCGGGCCGCCGCTGGGCCCGGGGCAGCCCCGCCGTGTCCCTGCGCCCGCCCCCGCGCCGCCCATCCCGGCGGCTCCGGTGCCGGCGGGAGGAGTGCGCGGGGCCGTGCGGAGGTGCTGGCGCCGTGCGCAGCGCCGCGGCGAAGGCGCACAGGGGCCGCGGGGTCGCGCCGCCGCTCCCGGGAGCCGCTCCCGTCCTGTGCCCGCAGCACAGCGTCTGCTCGGTGCGGGGAGCGCGGGGGAGGGGGCGCCCGGGCCCGCCGCCATGTCTGCCGGGGGCCGCCCCCCGGCGAGCAGCCCCGGTGCCCCGGCAGGGACGCTCCGGCCCCCGGGCGGGGGTGCCCCGGCCCCGCGGGGCTCTTAAGCCGATCCGACCTTAATGCCCGCGTGGAACAGCAGCGGGCGCTCCCCGCACCTCGGGCTGTTCCCGGCTGTTATTTCCACCTTGTCGAGTTCGTACAGCGCTGGGAGGTCCCGCGGGTGTGAAGCGGCGCTCGCGTGTCTCCGTGCGGGTGTCAGCTGTCGGGTGTGCGTGTGTCAGCTGTCGGGTGTGCGGGTGTAAGCTGTCGGGTGTGCGGGTGTAAGCTGTCGGGTGTGCGGGTGTCAGCTGTTCGGGTTGTGCGGGGTGCAGCGGTCGGGTGTGCGGGTGTTCAGCGGTCGGGTTGTGCGGGGGTGTCAGCTGTTCAGGGTGTGGCGGGTGAACTGTCGGTGTGCGGGTGTCAGCGGTCGGGGTGTGCGGTGTAAGCTGTCGGGTGTGCGTGTGTCAGCTGTCGGGTGTGCGGGTGTAAGCTGTCGGGTGTGCGGGTGTAAGCTGCCGGGTGTGCGTGTGTCAGCTGTGCGTGTGTCAGCTGTCGGGTGTGCGGGTGTAAGCTGTCGGGTGTGCGTGTGTAAGCTGCCGGGTGTGCGTGTGTCAGCTGTCGGGTGTGCGTGTGTAAGCTGTCGGGTGTGCGAGTGTAAGCTGTCGGGTGTGCGGGTGTCAGCTGTCGGGTGTGCGGGTGTCAGCTGTCGGGTGTGCGTGTGCACCGCAGGGGAGGCCGCTCCGCGCGCGGTTTCTCTTCTGAGCACGTTGAGTCCCGTGGCGGTGGATTCACCGCGGGCACCCACACGAGATCCGGCCACCACCGCCCGGAGACACAGGCACGACAGCTCTCTCCTGGGGAACTTCAATGCAAGAAGTTGGCATATTTTTCTTGAATTCTGTAGCAATCAGTGTTATGCCACACAGCTGAAAATTTTAATTAACATATCATCTTAACTTAAGTAGTTTTAATTCTATGAGAAATTACCTGGCTGACCAGAGGGATGAGGAGAATTAGCAGGTGTGGGTGTGATTTGTATCCCAGTCCCCTGAGAACACCAGGCAACTTGTGCTGAACGGCACATGAACTCCAAGCACTGAGCATCCTCTGGCAACATTTGTCTTCATCTTCCGCAGCACAACCAGCGCAAAGGGGTCTAAACTGAATGCTTAAAAGTAGTTTATAATCCCAAATGCATTTGGGATTTTTCCATGATTCTCCACTCAGTCTCAAAAGTTCAGAAGAAAGAATATGCAGAAACTCTTACTTATCTTGGCTGCGTTCAGTATTTTAATACAGTTGCATCTGCCTGGATTATCTTAATTCTGTCCTGTCTATATTTTTCCTAACTTCATGATCTTTGGAACTTTCACTACCTTTTTCTGAACTGTTCCAGGTACTTTCCTGCCTGCCTGCACTGTCGTTTGATGTACAGGCCTTCATTTATATATTTGCTCACCTTTAATGTACCCAAGCATCACCAGGTCTCTGCTGTCAAACCACACTCTATGTATACTTCAATATCACACCTGTGTGTGTTAAATAAAGACCAGGTCCCAAAGCAGTCACCAGAATGCTCTGGACAGAGGTTTCCTGGCAGCAGTAGGTAAATATGCCTGTGGATTAGAAGCAGATGTGTGCTTGCAGAGAAGCTCCTTTTCGCTAGTGTCCGTTGCACCTGTGCAGCTGTGTTGGCACACGCCCGGGAGGCTGAGACGGGGGTGCCGTGAGACACCGCGGCTTTGTGGGGCTGAGATGAGCGGAGCGTGGGGCACCAGCAGCGCTGCCAGCTCTTCACAGTGAACCCTTCTGCTGTGAACCGGGCTGGGCTACTTCATCTCAGATCAGCGCTGGCGTCTGTCCTGCCGGAGCTGTCCTGTTCCTGCTGTCAGCCCTTGCGGGACGGACAACAGTGAGCTGGTAGAAGGGTCCTTCACATGGCTTTTCAGAGCCATCCGAGAGCTGTAGCTGCAGAGCTCTGACAGATCTGGCTGCCAGCTTGGCACAGACGCTTCGAAAGATCATTCTTGATTTGCCTGATGATGGCTCAGAGCAGGACTGATCTTCTGCCAGTAATACCTCCTTTTTGCCTTTCAGCCGTGGCCATGGCCAGCTCCCTGCTGTGGGCCGTGGACGTCTTTGGGCGCGCTTACACCCTGTCCACCGTTGGCCAGTACTGGGAGCTCTGTAAGGACACGCAGCTGGAGTTCAAACGGGTCTCTGCTGTCAGACAGTGCTGCTGGGGAATAGCCTGTGATCATCAAGTATACACCTACGTGTTCTCGGGTGACGTTCCCATCAGGTACCGGGAAGAAACCTACGAGAACCAGGTATGGCGCCTGACGGTGCCTCCGTCCCGCCGCACGCGTTCGTCGGAGAGAGCGCTGGCGCACCCGCGCACCGGCTGTCTCTGCGGGTCTTTCTCACAGAAGATTGCTTGGGTCTCCTTGCTTCCATTTTCGTGTGATGTTTCTAGAGAGCACACATGTGCCTAACAGCAGGTTATTCTTTTAATAGTTTAATTCGCAAAGGCAGGTTATACTTCACCGCCCTGGCCAAAAGCCACACCGGTGTGTACTCAGCCTGTTCTACACAAGCCAGTTCAGGCTGGAACACCCACCCTTTTCACCCGGTGTCTTCCTTTCCTCAGTGACAAATGCACAATCCCCTTAAGAGAATGTCCAGTGTAACTTCCATGCAACAAAGATACTTCATCAGAAATATATTATTCTCACGAAAATGCCTTTTTTTTAGTGTTTCAAAGACTGGTCCACTAAAGGCAAAACTCTCTGTTAAGGTACAACGTTCCCAGCTGGTTTTTGCACGGAAGAGTTAAGTTGATCATTCCTACATGATGTACTTCAAAAAGAACTCCTTTAAAGTAGTATTTATACATTATTTAATATTGACACAACTTTCTAGCCACTAAAGAATGTTCCTTTTGTTATATAAACATGTTCTTTAAAAATGCAAAACTTTGTTTTCTTTGTTCTAGGCTACAAAAAAATGGAAAACAAAATACTAGAAAGCACAAAAGGAAATATTCTGGAAGAGATAATGACAAAATCACACTCAGTTTGCAGATAATGTGCAAAGCAATTTAGCCAGATTCCTAGTAAAAGTAAATAAGATCTTGCATTGAAGTGATAGAAGGCTTGTGCACCACTCATTTAGGCAGTTTTGGTTGTAGGTAAGAGTGTGGGCGAAAAAAGACAAAGTGCAGCTGCACTGGCATGAACCCCAGCAAGTTACTGTTCTGTGACTGACTGAAGCCAAATCTGCAAAAACCCCTCCTGGTATCAGATTGAGGGAAGATTTACTGATGCAGTTGTCTGGACAGCTTTGGCACAGAAGCTGTGTTATTTTTCTGGGGCAGGCAGGACACTCGTAACCTTCCTTGTGGAGCAGATTTGAGACCCGAGTCTGTCTGTAGAGCTGCATCCCGGTGCTGCAGGGTGGCGGTGCCACACACCACCACAGGAGACACACACCACCACATGTTGCTGTTCACGTAGCTGGAGATGCCACGGTTGGGCCCAGCCCTGCAGTCAGCCCTTCTCTAGTACTCAGAAAAGCTCCCTCCAAAGACTACGTTAGGTGGGGCTTACGGTGTGAACACTTTCTCATTCGCCCCAGGAATTTATTCCTCTTCCGCTGCAGAAAATAGGAAATGCGTCACTTATGGCTCCCTGTAGATGTCCAGTGAGGTGATGTGATCTCAGATAGAACGTTTTGTTATTTTGGCAGCGCTGGAATCCGGTTGGCGGCTTTTGTGAGCAATTGCTGCCCAGTGACCGCTGGCAGTGGAGCGATGTGAGCGGGCTCCGGCACCAGCAGCTCGATAGCTTCACACTGCCCTCCGCGCACTGGGAGTGGGAGTCTGACTGGTACGTGGATGAAAATATTGGAGGGGAACCAACAGAGAAAGGGGTAGGTGAACAACACCAAAAGAGCTCTGTTCTGTGAAAATAAAAGGCACTTCACTTCCCATAGCTACGTGTTTCGGTGAAATGGCTCGACTCTAATGCAACACAAGGAAGGATCTTGTTTGAAGGCTTATTTCTTTTGATTGGGCCACGAAACGCTGGCAACTGGATGCCATTGTTATTTAAGATCTTTACTATGAAGAAAGTAAAATGCTTTACTGTGTCTTGTTTGTTCTGTGTCTATCCCGCTAAGGAATTTGGGCGTGATTCATGTATCGTTCATGGAATTAGCTGATCCGTTGAGACACTGCACAGTAACTTGTACTGTATTGTAATGACTTGTGCAGAATTGCTCTAAGTTATGATTTCAAGCTTTCCCTTGGTCCTGATTTTCACACAAGAAAACCTCTGTTTGCAGGGCTGGACCTACGCCATAGACTTCCCCAGCACCTACACAAAGGAGAAGAGATGGAATTCTTGTGTCAGACGCAGGAGGTGGATCAGATACAGGAGATACAAATCACGGGACGTCTGGGCAAAGGTTCTGGATGTCTTTTACATATGAAATAAACTGATTTTCTGAATTAGTAAATTATCAGTGCAGGGAAACACATTCTGTATCACTACTCTGTAGCCTCAACCTGGATTCCTTGACTTCCAACTTGTAATTCTTGCAATGGAAGGCTGGGAATTTTCATAGAAACCTGCCATAAGAAGGTGCCCAATCTATGGTAATGCAGTTGGAGATAGATGCTCAGCTCCTCTGCAAATTTCAAACCAACCTTTTACCTTCCTCTGGCTGTCTGGTAAAGCACTCTCGAGGTGGCACCTGTCTAGCATCACTCACCAGCTCAGTCCTTTAGCTCTATGAATAACTGGTGTTGAATAACTGTTGTTCCACTCTGAGAAGGTACAAGAATTGTAATTTGTGATGTTCCAGCTTTCCAGTTCAAATAATGTCTCTATGCACGGTTCTGTGAGTAAAAACTTCCTTTAGTTAGGGGATGAAACACAGACTTGTTTCTCCTCTCTCTGCACATCGCGGCCTTGGGCGGGAGGAGGAACCTGCAGGCTCAGCCACCTTAGTAAGCGATACCTGAGCCGATCTGCAGGAACCCAGTTAGGCCACCAGCCCGGTCACTGCCTTGTCTCCTCAACCCTCCTCCTCTTCGCTTCAGATCGTGTCCCACGATGACCCGGATCAGCTGCCAGACCCTTTCAGTGACATCTCCATCGGAGGATGGGAGGTCACCGATGAGCCTCCGGGCCGTCTATCAGTCTGGGCGGTTTCGTTACAAGGAAGGGTACGTGCATGTTCCCTACGTTTTCTAACGTAAAGTACTACTGAAAAGTGTTCAGTGCTGCTAAAGCAAGGCAGGTTTGTTGTTGTCTTATGCTGATGAAATGGCTGTTTGCGCATGTGGCAGAGGATGCAAAAGCTGCTTTGTTGTGTTGTAAATGGAAAGGCTTGGTATCTCATAGGGTTGCTGTTTTATGGAAGCCTTAAACCTCTGTAAACAAGTGAACCTTAAAAAGTTGGGCTGCGTGGTGTCTTACAACCTGAAAAATGCCCAGAATGCAGACTGCGGCACTGGTAACAAAGAGAAGGGTCCTTAAAGCCTGACAAAGATTATGGCAAAGTGTTGTGCCTGTGGTGGAGAGTCAGGTCTGATTCAAGAGAGTTTACAAATGGTCTAAGACTTATTGATCGGAAAGTGGTAACTTCCTGACTTGGCCATGTAGAATCCAGCTCTGGAATGCATTAAATTTATTTTCTATTGAAACTATACATCCATCTTCTTGTTGTTGTTTTTAGGCAATAAGGTCTCTCCTCTTGCGGTCAGTGCTGTAAAGACTTGATTCTTGCTTTCCACCCTTCATCCTCACACCATGTATCTGACTGTCCCTACAGACAGTTTCTAACTCATGGTCTCGCAATGTACGACTTTGAACAGATAGCCCGAGATTTCAGTCACGCTTGGCACCGCCTGGAGAGGCAAGCAGGGTTGCTTAAATTGTTTAAAATAAAATTCCCTGTGCTTCATGCTTGCCAGTAATAAGTGACAAGCATCCCCATTCTACAGGCTTACTTGACTGACACTGTAAAATGCTGTTGTTTCCCTAGTAAAAGTCCCCAGAGAAATATAGCAAACAAAGAAATGAAGAGGATTTAGCACTGAGCAGCCGTGTTTTGGAGCACGCATCCAGCTGCTGCAGGTGCTGTTTGCTGTCCGTCCTGCGCGGGCTGTGTTCCCAGCGAGCGCATGGCCTGCAGCGGGCTGCACGTCCTGCAGTGGGCTGCACGTCCTGCAGCGGGCTGCACGGCCTGCAGGGGGCTGCACGTCCTGCAGCGGGCTGCACGGCCTGCAGGGGGCTGCACGTCCTGCAGTGGGCTGCGCGTCCTGCAGGGGGCTGCACGTCCTGCAGTGAGCGCACAGGCCGCAGGGGGCTGCACATCCTGCAGGGGGCTGCACGTCCCTGCAGGGGGCTGCGCGTCCCTGCAGCGGGCTGCGCGTCCTGCAGGGGCTGCACGTCCCTGCAGTGGGCTGCACGTCCTGCAGGGGCTGCACGTCCCTGCAGCGGGGCTGCACGGCCCTGCAGCGGGCTGCGCGTCCTGCAGGGGCTGCACGTCCCTGCAGCGGGCTGCGCGTCCTGCAGGGGCTGCACGGCCTGCAGCGGGCTGCACGGCCTGCAGTGGGCTGCGCGTCCTGCAGGGGCTGCACGTCCCTGCAGCGGGCTGCACGTCCTGCAGGGGCTGCGCGTCCTGCAGCAGGCTGCACGTCCCTGCAGGCTGCACAGGGAACAGCATGTCTGACCCGCAGCACGGCAAGCCTTGTTCACCAAAAGTGAGGTGGGGCTGCCATCTAACAGTAACGTTTTTGTGTTCTATATTTGTTCATTCTTGGTTTTATAACATGCCCTGAAATACACTGGAGTGGTTTTAAGTGTTGAAATACACTCGGCACTTGTAGCAGCAGGTTACTGCGCCCAGTCTGGATTTGCCTCCCTGATGAAAGCTCGTCTGTAGAAAAGCCACCTCCCTTGGTACATAAGGAAAACATCTTCAACTGCATAATCAACATTAAAAAAACACTTTTAAAGGTCGGAGGGCATACACTGCATAAAAAAGCCCCTTTGTTAAAGGAGGACCATTCTTTCCAGATTGTCTCTATGCTTTTCTCAATGGTTTCATTGTTGCACTGATATTTTTCTAAGTTTCTTGTGTTTGGGGTTTTCGTAACTTGTCTAGGTATGGTACAGAGAAAACGTCTGCCATGACAATCCAGAAGGTTCCATGTGGTCCTTAATCACCACCCCTGGTGAAGTTGTACAGATCAGCTGTGGACCATACGACCTCCTTTGGGCAACTCTTTGGGAAGGGCAAGCTATTGTGAGAGAAGGAATTGACAGAAACAACCCTCAAGGTAAAGTTTGTTGAATTTAGCTGGCAACCCTTTCGACTGGTGTGGTGGTGAATAAGAAACTAACCTACAGCCTGCTGGCTTTTGCCTCTTGCAGGGGTCTCCTGGAGTACCGTGGAGTCTCCAAGCTCAGAAAACGGGATCATGCACGTCTCCGTGGGTGTCGATGTGGTGTGGTGTGTTACAAAGGACAGGAAGGTCAGAGAGTCACGCGCTGGTTCTGCGGTTTTCTTCCCTTTTCTGTCTGCTTTTCTCAAACAGGAGTGTAACTTCCATAGGAAATACCAGTGATTTGGAGTCCCCGTCCTCAAGGTTTGGGGAGCTGTAGTTCCCCTTGCTGTCACAGGAATACTCTGTGGTTTGTGATACACGTAGTGGCATTTAATTAAGGAGGACTTTCTGCTCTTCTCTTGGAATGCATTTTCCAAACCCGAGTCAGACGGATGTGGTAGGTGGGTGAGGATGTAATAAGAACCTGCTTCCAAGGGGTAGTAAGTATTGACATTGCAGGGACTCCTACCTGCCCTGCTTCTCGGGTTTGAACACAGGAACACTATTCAAAAGTCCATTCAGAGTGGCCAAAAGTAGCCTACAGTTGACATGTAACAGAAAGTATTTTTTCCAATGGCAGACAAATTAACTGTCACAAAACGTCATAACAAAAAGTCTCGCCCTCGGCTGTTCCAGCTGTAGTTGGTCACAAGGACACAGTCTGGGTACTGTTAAGATAATTGTTGCATATTCACCTGATAGAGAACTAAGGAGGTAAGAGACTTCTTAACTCAATGCAGCCAGTCAGTATGAGAGATTAAGACTGATCTCCTAAGGACAGCAAATTCCAGCTGTCTGCTCGCTAATGCAGAAGGCGCAAAATGTAGAGTGTTTGCTCTTGCTGTTGTAGGTGTGGTTTAGAAGAGGAGTGAACTCACATAATCCTTGTGGAACAAGCTGGATTGAAATGGTTGGAGAAATGATGATGGTAACTGTAGGCTTAAATAACCAGGTAAGACAGCTGAGCTCCAGTTACGCGGGTGTTCATGGTCCCTCGCGCAGGCCCGTTCGCGCGGCCGGGACTGAGCAGGGCCGCTGTGCACCGCTGAACGAGAGGCCCTGTGCTCCAGTTATGTGGGTGTTCAGGGTCCCTCGCGCAGGCCCGTTCGCGCGGCCAGGACTGAGCAGGGTCACCGCGCACCGCTGAACGAGAGGCCCTGTGCTCCAGCTGCGGGGAAGGACCGTGGGGCTGAGTCCTTCCCCAGCACGTGAACAGTCACACATGTGCTGCGTGGCACATTCAGGTGCAAACACTTTCTCCTGCTGGTACAGAATCTCATACTGCATCTATAGTATCAGCATTAGGGAAGAACACAGAAGGAAAACGCTGTGTCCAGCAGCTTTTGGTGCTGTATTATCCACAGCTCCACCTTCTTTTGTAGCTGGTATCTACCTGCATTTCATGCCATTTCCTTCACCAAGCTCTTTCCTTCCCTAGGTCTGGGGAATTGGCTGCGATGACAGAGCAATTTATTTTCGCCAAGGTGTCACACCCAGCGAGCTCAGTGGGAAGACATGGAAGGCAATTGTATGTGGCCGAGAGAGCGACAGATCTCAGACCGGGAGCTCAACAAGCCTGCTCAGGTACTCGGGAATACCTGCTCAAGAGTGTCAGTGCTAGGACATATTCCTTTACATTGATATGGTACAGTCAGGGCGGAAGAGCATCTCTAATCATTTTGTACGCCAAAAAGCATTTGCATTCTTTTTTTCCATTAAAATCAACAATAAGCAGCAGTTGTGGCACTTGGAGCAGAAACTGAAGCCACTTTGGAATGCACTGCATGCTTGCAGTAAAGTGTGCTTCCGTGGGCTTTACTACCACTATGTGGAACTAGTCTCTAATAAGAGAAGCTATTACGTGGGAAACAGCACGAAGGAGTGTCAGCGCTCCTCAGGAATGGTCCTTTCCGGGATGCCAGGGCAGGTTTCCTTCGCAGAGGCTCCGCCGGGCTGTGCTGACCGCTGGCTCGGCTGGGCCAGAGCGGCGCCCGCGGCGCGTTGAGTCGGAGCGCTCTGCTCTGTGCTCTGCTCTGTGCTCTGCTCTGCTCTGTGCTCTGCTCTGTGCTCTGCTCTCTGCTCTCTGCTCTCTGCTCTCTGCTCTGTGCTCTGCTCTGTGCTCTGCTCTGTGCTCTGCGCTCTGCTCTGTGCTCTGCTCTCTGCTCTCTGCTCTCTGCTCTGCTCTGTGCTCTGCTCTCTGCTCTGCGCTCTGCTCTCTGCTCTGTGCTCTGCTCTCTGCTCTGTGCTCTGCTCTCTGCTCTGCTCTCTGCTCTGCTCTCTGCTCTGCTCTCTGCTCTCTGCTCTGCTCTCTGCTCTCTGCTCTGTGCTCTGCTCTGTGCTCTGCTCTGTGCTCTGCTCTGTGCTCTGCTCTGCTCTGTGCTCTGTGCTCTGCTCTGTGCTCTGCTCTCTGCTCTGTGCTCTGCTCTGCTCTGTGCTCTGCTCTGTGCTCTGCTCTCTGCTCTGCTCTGCTCTCTGCTCTGTGCTCTGCTCTCTGCTCTGTGCTCTGTGCTCTGCTCTGCTCTCTGCTCTGTGCTCTGCTCTGTGCTCTGCTCTGCGCTCTGCTCTGCTCTCTGCTCTGCTCTCTGCTCTGTGCTCTGCTCTGTGCTCTGCTCTGTGCTCTGCTCTGCTCTCTGCTCTCTGCTCTCTGCTCTGCTCTCTGCTCTCTGCTCTGCTCTCTGCTCTGCTCTCTGCTCTGCTCTGCTCTGTGCTCTGCTCTCTGCTCTCTGCTCTGCGCTCTGCTCTGTGCTCTGCTCTCTGCTCTGTGCTCTGCTCTCTGCTCTGTGCTCTGCTCTGTGCTCTGCTCTCTGCTCTGTGCTCTGCGCTCTGCTCTGCGCTCTGCTCTGTGCTCTGCTCTCTGCTCTCTGCTCTGCTCTCTGCTCTGTGCTCTGCTCTGCTCTCTGCTCTGCTCTCTGCTCTGCTCTGTGCTCTGCTCTGTGCTCTGCTCTGTGCTCTGCTCTGCTCTCTGCTCTGTGCTCTGCTCTGTGCTCTGCTCTGCTCTCTGCTCTGTGCTCTGCTCTGCTCTCTGCTCTGCTCTCTGCTCTCTCTCTGCTCTCTGCTCTGCTCTCTGCTCTGCTCTCTGCTCTCTGCTCTGTGCTCTGCTCTCTGCTCTGCTCTCTGCTCTGCTCTGTGCTCTGCTCTCTGCTCTGCTCTGTGCTCTGCTCTGCTCTCTGCTCTCTGCTCTGCTCTGTGCTCTGCTCTGCTCTCTGCTCTCTGCTCTGCTCTGTGCTCTGCTCTGTGCTCTGTGCTCTGCTCTCTGCTCTCTGCTCTGTGCTCTGCTCTCTGCTCTCTGCTCTGTGCTCTGTGCTCTGCTCTGTGCTCTGCTCTGTGCTCTGCTCTCTGCTCTGCTCTGTGCTCTGCTCTCTGCTCTGTGCTCTGCTCTCTGCTCTGTGCTCTGCTCTGCTCTCTGCTCTGTGCTCTGCTCTGTGCTCTGCTCTCTGCTCTGCTCTGTGCTCTGCTCTGTGCTCTGCTCTGCTCTCTGCTCTGTGCTCTGGTCTGTGCTCTGCTCTGCTCTCTGCTCTGCTCTGTGCTCTGCTCTGCTCTGTGCTCTGCTCTGTGCTCTGCTCTGTGCTCTGCTCTCTGCTCTGCTCTGTGCTCTGCTCTCTGCTCTGCTCTCTGCTCTCTGCTCTGCTCTCTGCTCTGCTCTGTGCTCTGCTCTCTGCTCTGTGCTCTGCTCTCTGCTCTGCTCTCTGCTCTCTGCTCTGCTCTCTGCTCTCTGCTGTGCTCTCTGCTCTGCTCTGCGCAGACGCCTCTCCAGCCAGGGCAGGAATCAGGAAGTTAATCACGGGCTTTTAAAAATCCTATTCATTATTTCATATCCAGAAAATGTGATGTGGCCTCAGTGTTTTCCTAAGAGTTGTAGGCAGCCAACACCACTGATTGTTTGAAAAGATCAATGAAATATCGTCCTGTGTTCAGATTTAGTAGACTGGTCTGCCAGATTTGCATTAGACTCTTTGCTCTGGATGATACGGAGTTTGACCTTCAGAAAAGAAGTCTGCTGTTCCTGTTCTAACACTGAAACTCTCAGCTGATTTCCGTATGTCTGCGGTCTCAGGCCTGTACTAATTTATGATGCTTTGAATGATAATGATCTCTTTGTCCTTCAGTGCTGGCTGTTTCTTTACTGATGATATTCAGAACCAACCAACCACAGTGGATCATGGCGATGCAGACACGTCGTGTGACACGGAGCTGCCCGGCGCAGCCGCGCGCCTCGCCAGCGCTGCCCCGACGGGAGCCGCCGCCAGCAGCAGCCGGGCAGCAGCACCGCGCGCGGATGTGACCGCGCATCCTCCGGGCTCTGGCCAAGGAGAAGCCACCGGTGCTTTGACTAACGAGAAAGACGATCCTGAAATGCATAAAACCTCTACAAACCCAGATCCTTCTGCAGAACTGCAGTGGACAAACATTGACCTGAAGGAGGCCCAGAAGCACGCGGTGCTCTCCGTCAGCAGCTTTGCAGAAACTTCCAGCCTGTGTTCCCTCGGCATGTTCTCGGCGGGAGCTGAGGAGCAGTACGGAGCCGACGAGCACCCGCTGTGGGGCTGGGTGTCCGGGGGAGGCTGCCTGGTGGATCTGCACAGCCCGCTGAAGTGGTTCACCGGCCCGCCAGGTACTGCCCGCTACCGCAGACCCTCCTTCCCAGTGCTCTTTAAGAAAAATGTTGATTTGTTTTCTCCTTTCACAAAACAATGGCATAAAACTTCTGATAACCCATTTACTGTTATTGCAGCTTGTTAATGCGCTCCATGTCTGAGGACAGTGTTGGATGTATTTAACTGTACAGCACTTTGGGATTCAGATACATAAATGTAAAGGTGATTTTTTCTCTGAGTTTCTGTAAGAATTTGTAAAATCACCTGTTGGTTCTGCATCTCATTTTTAATTGGACTGAAGCTGCAACTTCAGGCAAAGCCCATAATACCAGTGCGCAGTAACTGGGCAGGGAGAAGGGCTCTCCTGGGGGTGCAGGCGCCACAAGAACTGCCTGGCTCCTACCCTGCTCACCGGGACAAAGGCACGATACAGAAACTGCCCAGAGCCACTGTGAGCGCGAGCCCCGCTGACAGCGCGTGGCATTAGAATTTGCATTATTGAAAGACAGTGGGATAGAACCAGATTTTCAGAATAAACCCAAACCATGAACTGTGACATCCCAGTATTTAACAACAGGGTAACGCTTAATACATTGTATTACCTAATTATTTTGCAGTTCAGTGACAAATCTCCCAATTTTACAAGGTACTGGCCTTGAAAGATTCTATATAAACATCTAGTGATCCCATTTCTGTGCACCATTTGCAAAGTTTGGCTGTAATACGTTGACTCCAAAGTAAAATAATGAGAAAAAATGTCTTAGACTGGGTTGATTCAGCCGAGTGCTCAAAGCAGCGTCCGTTTTACCCTTCGCAGAAGTGTACTGAAGCTCACTGGGTCGGTGATTCTGGCTGTGTTGCAGGGTTGTCGTGCTCGGCGCAGTCGCTGTCCCTGTCCGTCTCTCCGGCGCAGACAGCGGCGTGGCGAAAGCAGATCTTCCAGCAGCTCAGTGACAGGACAAAGCGCGAGCTGGAGAATTTCAGGCACTACGAACAGGCTATTGAGCAGGTGAGCAGTGAGGACACTTACCTCTTGTCTGCTAAACACATCTATTGATACTGGGCATCAGTAATACCTTTATATTCTTGTCCCTATGTCTGTCTGTGACAACTTCCCTGGATTATCACTGTCTGAGATCCCTGTGGGAAACCAGGATCTTATCAACGAGGAGCAGCAGCCTTTATCCAAAAGCAGTCACTGATAGTTCTGTATGGGAGCAAATGAAGTGTTGGTCAGCATTATCTGAGACACTGAAACCTCAGTTCCACAGAGAAATGTTTGTAACAGTGGAATATTGTATGAACTATTCCACCGCAAGATGAGACTTGTTAATTGAAACAGCGACTCAAGTAGATGAACTCTCCCTTTCTGTGACCATTAAGGGATTAATGTAACTTGCATAAATAAAACAATGATGGGAATGTCCATAGCAGCACTTAGATAGCAGCACTTTTGTTTGATGTTCCCTTTATTGTGACTCCTTGGCTCTTTTCAGATTCATTCACTTTTTTGGTCCCTTCATTATTAATTGCCAAATGAGATCTGGAATTCATTTGATTAAAAACACTTGGAGTCCAGGGGCTTAATCAAGTGTAAAAAGATTATGTTAAAAGCCTTTAAGGTCCAAACAGAAGTTGTGTTGTAACAGGAGCACACTAGAGTCAATGACTGTGTGCTGCGTTCTTGCAGAGGTAAAACGTGAACACTTGTACACGTGGTATTTCAGCGCCTTCCCATCCAGTTCTGTCGGTTTTCATTTTGTCTTCATCTTCCTGAACACTCTGGTACCCTTCGTGTCAGCATTAACTGATACGATACAGACTAACCTGCAGCAGAGATTTCTTGTGGTCACATAAAATACTGTTTGGGAGAAACAGCGTGAGCCATGCAGTGTCCTTCCTCCTGTAAACACGTGTTTGCATTGCAGTCGGTTTGGGTTAAAACTGGAACCTTGCAATGGTGGAGGAACTGGAAGCCTCACAAGTGGATGGATGTTCGAGTTGCGCTCGAGCAGTTCACCGGGAGCGATGGAATGCGTGACAGCATCCTGTTCATCTACTACATGTATCACGAGGAGAAAAAGGTGTGTTCTGCTTGAGACCCTTGAGAGAGTTGCCTTTGGTAAAGGAAAACCTTTGAAGGGAAAGACGCAAACCATAGTATGCTATTCTAAGTTTTGGGAACCAATTCAAATGTAGCCCAGGGTACTAGCAAACTGCAGCCTTTTCTAAGCTGCAGCTGTGTTAATGCTATGTCAGAAATACCCAGGCAGCAACCAGCCACATTGCTTAAACGGCCAGCTTCGCACTGATAGCAGTTCTTTTGGATGTGCCGTGTTCTTGATTATGAAGAGAGCGCCAAGCTTGGCTGGGCAGGGTCTTCATACATAGGGTTAATGCATATGGGCAGGAGGAATCGGAGGCAGTGCAGGACTGGAAGCTGAGCCTCATTCCTTCCGCACCAAGAACCGATCCTGTGCTGTGCTTGGCAAGAATGCCTCACTCAGAGTCCCGAGGGGCAAAACTGCTGCCTCTGAGGAGGGTGTATCTGAGCTTGGCTTAGTCACCTTTTTTTTCCTTGTCTTAGTATATCCATGTGTTCCTGAATGAAGTCACTATTATAGTTGAAGTTCTGAGTGAAGCCAAACACTCCTTTGCACTGTATACACCCGAGAGGACGAAGCAGCGATGGCCAATCCGCCTGGCAGCCGCAACAGAGCAAGAAATGCATGACTGGGTAATTCTGTGAACTTTTCATTTCCAGCTGGCAATATCTGAAATGAAACGTAAAAGCTAGTCTCTGAAATCTCAGCATTGTATTTAGAGTATATAAGCTACTTATCCATTCACAATTCAGTGATTTAAAGTCTGCGTCTCTAGGGGCACCTGAGGCTTCCTATCTCCCCTGGCGTTGCACGCTTTCTGATGCTGCAGTTAGCCGCAGGAAAACCAATATTGTTTTTCCTTTCTTCCTATCTCTGGATTTAGATTAGGCTACAAATGAGTTTAATTCAGTTAGTCTGTTTGTCTGCATTGGTGGAAGAACTGTCACCTGTTGTCACTGTTGTAGAGCCTTGTGTGTAGGCAGGCAGGCACATACACACTGAACCAATGGAAAACCTGAAAGATCATAGTGATCAGGTACTGCAAACCACACTGGTGTCAGTGCTCATGTTAATCATTTCTAAAACACTGAATTCCAGTGCCTTTTGAGAAAAAGCTGCAAATTCACTTTGCTGATTTGCAAGAACATGCAAAGGCAGAATTTCTTTCTGTAATACTGAAGCATCTATATGGAGATTTTTGTTCTCACTGTAAATGGAAGCTTTTATTTCTCTGCTTCTCGTTTTGTAGCTGTCTCTGCTGACCATGTCGTGTTGTGAAAGCAGACGGATTCAAGGCCCTCCTTCTCAGCACGCCATTTGGTCGGTGACCTGTAAAGGAGACGTGTTTGTCAGCGAGCCGAGCCCCGAGCTGGAGGCGGGAGCGTCCCCGCTGCCCTGTGACCAGATGTAAGGATCCAGCAGCTGCCCCGTGAGCAGATGTGGGGCTCAGCAGCTGCCCTGTGAGCAGATGTGGGGCTCCGCAGCTGCCCCGTGAGCAGATGTGGGGCTCAGCAGCTGCCCTGTGAGCAGATGTAAGGATCCAGCAGCTGCCCCGTGAGCAGATGTGGGGCTCAGCAGCTGGAGGTGGGAGCATCCCTGCTGCCCTGTGAGCAGATGTGGGGCTCAGCAGCTGGAGATGGCCTAAACTAAAAGTAAACCTCATCACTGTCATTATTATTTGTATGCATATAAAACAAGCCATTAAATAAAAGGAAAGTAAAATACTTCAAAGCCTGAAAACTCCAGGTAGAGGCAGACGGGTTCCTTCCATCTACTTTTCAGTAGTTGTTCAGAGGGAAATTATTTCAAGTGGCAACCGCCTTCACTTCCAGATTGGACAGAGGCTGAACAAGCGTGTTAAACCACCTGTCCTTACGACTGTTGAGCTGCAGGAGGGGAAGCACACGTTCCTCATGGTTGTGGTGTAGACTGAATGTAAAATGTCCTTTTTCTGGCAGGTTTTGGCGTCAAGTTGGAGGCCATCTTCGCCTGATAGAGTGCAATAACCGAGGCATAGTGTGGGGCTTAGGATACGATCACACAGCTTGGGTTTATACCGGTGGATACGGAGGTGGCTTCATTCCAGGTATGGATGACTGCAGCGTGCGCATCTCCTCCTGACAGGGTCGGTGTTCAAGCTGCTTCAGCTGTCCTTCCTAAGCCTAAGTGACACGTAGGGTTATACAGTGAACAGGCCACACATCAGGAAGGAACTGGTATTGCAGTTTTATATATATTTTAAGCTTCAGAGTAAGAAATAGAATAATTAACAATATTACTGTGGATATTGGAACTTAAAACGTAATGTCTTCAAGGTTTAGCCTTACTATAATCCAAATGAATTATTTCTCACAGGACTGGCCAGCAGTGCTGATAACATTTACACGCAGTCAGATGTGAAATGTGTTTACATCTATGAGAACCAGCGGTGGAACCCGGTCACCGGATACAGCAGCAGGTTATTCACTCCGTTTACTGTGAAATGAAACGGGGTCGTTCTAGCTTTTCCGAGTAATTATTACAGTATCTTGGGTCTCCTCCAACATTTACTGTGAACCTGAGATGGAAGCAGCAGTGTTTCTCCATTGTTTAGGTTTGTAATTATCCTTTCAAAATGCATTTGTAGCAAACCATTACAGATGTGTGCTTTATGAGTGCAGGAAGCGTGCCCACTTGCAATACCTTTCATTATTAAGGCCATATAGTAAAATTCTTAGTAGGATCTATCTATTCATACACATTATGTATGCTAAATACATTGGGTCCTTGAATAGCATATTTGAAAATATGGAAAAAGCTTTCGCATATGTGGGTGTCTATGCCCGAGAGACTCAGGATTCACCTTCCAATTTTAAATATTGGTGAGAAGTATAATTCCACAGAGGAGAGTTTACACGGTCCTCAGGTTTGGTGTAATTGGAAGCAATTGTACAGATTCTTTCCCACTGTCTTCATCACTCACATGGTATTTCTAAATATAGACATTAATGACAGCAGACTGTTTGACATATGAAAGCAGGAGGTGCTACAAATAGGCTTCTCTTCCCTTGCCTTTTACATTCTGTGCTGTGAATGACCGTGCGCTCTCGTTGCACCCCAGAGGTCTGCCCACCGACAGGTACATGTGGAGCGACGCGTCTGGCCTGCAGGAGTGCACAAAGCTCAACACCAAGCCTCCCTCTCCACAATGGGCTTGGGTACGTTTTGTCTTTAAAGTATTTGTACTGAGAAGACAAGGCTTAGCAAGTAGGATACAAGACTTGGGCTATAGTGACCCAGATTTTCTTATTTTGTGCGTTGTAATATTTAACCTTTGTTGCAATAGCAATAACTTTCCATAGTCAAAAGAATGTTGAGCACGGGGTGGGATTTTTTGTTTAGTGGGGCTTAGACTGCTGCTCTGATCCCTTTCAACTGAATTAAAAAGACGTGGGAACCGCTGTAGGAAGCATGCAAGTATTAGAAGGTTTCTAGCAAGTCACTGCTCTCAAAAAGGTGGAGGGAAATGGTGGAAGAGGTTATTTTTATTATCCATTAGCTGTTGATTGTGCTTGTTATTGTCTCCTTTTGACAACAGGTTTCCGACTGGTATATTGATTTCAACGCTTCAGGCGGAACTGATCGGGAAGGCTGGCAGTACGCAGCAGACTTTCCAGCGTAAGGAGATCCCTTCTTCTACCTAAAATACTAGCAGGCAAATGCCATACTTAAGGAGAAATGAGGACTTGTTTGCTGTTTTGCACATTAACTGTGCTTAACGGGGACAAGTGTGCCTTGATTTCTGCTCGTTACGGGGGCACTGACACAGCTTTGCTGGGAGGGAGGGCGGGGGGGTGCGCTCAGCAAGCTCTAGTGCCCTGTTTGTCAGCAGCCGTGCCTGGGGCAGACACATAGACAGTGCTCTCAGGCTGCCACTGACACTGGAGATGCTCTGACATCCTCACGAAGACCCATTTAAATCTGTTTTGGTAGGTCCTACCATGGTCACAAGACAATGAAAGACTTTGTCCGACGGCGGCGCTGGGCAAGGTGAGGAGCTAACATATGAATAGAAGTTTGGAACTTAAATGCTAACTGTTCCCTAGAAGTCTCCTTTACTTATGAGGGGAAGAGTCTGGTCACTCCATCAACAAAAGCAATAGTAAAAAACCTGCAATAAACAGCCCATCTCCCATAGAGAAGCTGATGATCTTTAGCATTATGGCTTTAACTTGAAACCTTTACAGGTAGATCCCTGTTTGATTTTGTGGCATCTGTAGATAGGAGTCAGCTAGTTATTCTCTGTCTCTGATTGTCCGTATGATAAATGATTAAGGATGGTATAGTCTAGGCTTATTAGGGCCTGTTAGGTCACTTGTAACAACTGGTAACAGGCCATTAATAGTTTTAAGATGTGAGCTGCACACACTGCATGCTAGGCTAGATAATCCCAGCCCCAGTGAGGTCATAGGACACCATATTCAGGTGAAACCTGGAAAACAGCAAACTGCCACTATATTATATTCTATTAAGCAGAAAAAGTCTGTGCGTTCACTGTTTTTCCAGCTTTTCTGTGCTTTCTATACTAGAGTATCTAACAGTTATGCTAATAAATTGCTGTGAACTTATGCATTGTTCTGTTTGTTAGTGATGCTACAAAGCTGGTATTTGGCTCCTGTACCAAAGTCTTTGAAGTCCTGAAGCATCAAACTTCTGTTATTCCAGGATATGCAACAAAACAAATGACGTCCAATCAATAAAAATGGTGACTTAAAACAAAAGGAGCAACTTGAGGAATACTCTCAAGTTTAAACGTTTCCTCTTGTTTTTACTGTCAATTGAGAACTGAAAACAAACAGGGAGCAGCTCAGGGTGGATCCAGTTTTTCAGAACTGGGAAGTGGAGGAATGTCCTGAGGTTTTTTAGAACATTCTTCATACACAGAAATTACTGTTGTGATGATAGAATCTAACATAATTTCCTTATAGCCAGCAGTGCTTTGGTGTATTTTTTTCTATGGGAACTGCAACAACTCCCAGAATGACCTACCTCCAACTCCTGAGTTCAGAGCCGCCTTATCTCTGCCGATGTAACTTTTTAACAGGCCTCACCAAAAAACTAATTGTAAGATGATTCCCTTAATCAAGACAGAGGGAGGAACGAACCGGGTGTGGAATTGTCTCTGCAGTGGGATTCTCGGCCCGGGTCAAATATTCGTTACCCAGCCGCTGCGCAGTGAGTTCTCGAGAGCCAGGGAGCAGGGCAGCACGAGCTGCTGGGGCGACCTTGGCTTTAGAAGCCACATTTTTACACGTCCAGCTTTGAGAAATCAGTAATACATCAAAATTCAAAACCCGATGAAACACGTGACTGATTGTCATAAGCCTCTTTCAAATTAAAAATACTAATCCTTGCTGTATGTACCTACTTAATGGAAAGGCTTCAGATGTTTGCACTGAAGTCAACAATGGACCAGGAAACAAATTCCCTTTCAGAAAGTGCCTATTTCTGACGGGTTTGGGTTTTTTCTGCTTCAGAAAATGTAAGATAGTCACCAACGGGCCATGGCTGGAAGTGCCTCCTGTCACCCTGCGGGACATCTCCGTAATCCCCAGTTCAGACGCGGCCGAGGAAGCAGCAGTAGCACTGTGGGCAATCAGTGACAAAGGAGACGTGCTCTGCAGGCTCGGAGTGACACAGCACAACCCAGCTGTAAGGCTCCCTGGTTCTTTTTACTGCCTATTGATGTCTCTAATGTAGTTATACGAGTACGTACACACCATCATGCAGTGCCCTCTCTCAAAGCACCTTGCATGTCCCAGATATGAAGGTCCTTGTCCAGCAGCTGTAACACAGTTTTGCTGCCCGCATTTCTTACAGCAGCGCTTCTCTTGCGTAGTCTGCCTTAGCTTGTGCCACCACTTGCAGCAGCCTCTCTCGGCTCCGTGTATCTCGTGAAGCATTGTATTTCCACTGGCTGCACTGAGAGCTTAGCTCCTCTTTAGATTTGTTCAGTTGTTGATGATGTGTGTATCCCATCTAAATGAAGCGAGGAACAGAACGTCTCTGCAGTACGGTCTGATGCCTGCTCATACCAGCAGGAGTTTATCCGTTGACTTTTCGGAGCCTGGAACTGACGTGGTTATTTAAGACAAGTGGGCCTGGACTGACCTGTGGATTTGACTTTTTATGGACCAGGACAGAAACAATGAGTGAATGTTCAGCAAAGCACGCAGAGGAGAGCAAAGAGCTGCAGGAACTTCAATAGGAACGCTTCTTTCCTACTAATAGACACATGCTGAAGCACCAAATCAGGATTGATACGCACTGATTTTAAGCCATATTTACAACAGCGAAAAAATAAATCTAACAATATACTTGAGCAGAATTTGGAGAAAAACTGCAAGAAGGTGAAAATCTATAGGAATTCTTTTTCTTTTCCTTCCTGTTCAAGTAGTTGCAATAGCACAGATGGGTAGGGCAGTGCAACAGCAAAACCTGGAACACCGTGTCTGGAATCTGAAGTCCCATACAATTTAATTTTTTGAGACTATTGTTCTAGGTAATCAAAACCAAGGGATTATTTAAAAAAAAAAAAGGCTCTAGCCCAGCTATTCAGGGACATGGAGGTGCCTAAACTCCAGTGATTTCAACAGAAATGACCCTGTTACAGTCCAACATGGCTATTTTCAAAGAGTTATATATCCAAATACCGTGGAGGATCAGGGACCTTGTTTCTCTTCAGTTGTAAAGTTATGTAAGAATTATTCTTCAAATTTTTTTCACTATGTAGAGATTTTCCTATTTGGTCATCAACAGTGTTTTGTCTTGGAGTCTTTAACCCCCGCTTTACAATTCAATTCATCTTCCATGTTTTGTTAGGGAACATCCTGGCTGCACGTGGGAACAGACCAGCCCTTCATTTCCGTCTCCATTGGAGCATTTTACCAAGTGTGGGCTATTGCTAGAGATGGTTCTGCCTTCTATCGGGGTTCAGTGTCTCCAAAAAACCCTGCGGGTAAGTACTTGTACTTTTTTAGTACAGTCTTCATCTATACATTGTGTAAGGTCTACTACTGCCATGTCTGAAACAGACAAATCTGTGTAGCAGAGGCAAACCAGCACACACGAATAACATTCATGATGACTGTAGCAGTTAATTTGCTCTTCACTTGCATTGTTTAAAGTGCTTGTTTCTAAAAACAAGCTAGTAAAAATATATGAATGCAGCGTCATTCACACCTTTCTTGCACAGCTATCTGTTTCAACTGCAGGCAGTTCCAAGGCTTCTCATACATAATTGTGTTTTCTCCATGTTTTACTCAAATATTTCTGGCCTCCAGGTGACTGCTGGTACCACATTCCCTCGCCTCAAAAACAGAAGTTAAAACAAGTCTCAGTAGGACGAACGTCTGTGTTCGTGTTGGATAAAAATGGTAAGGATTTTAAAGTTATTTATCAATGTTACAAAAACCAAATCTGTACATCAGACTGATTTGAAAAGGAGAGGCCAAGTTAGAGCTTCTGCTAGGACAGCTGATTGCTGTTGCTCCAAGAGCAGAGAGATTTCCTATGGAAAGAGATGGAGAAGGCAGCCCTTGTAACTGCTGCTTTCGAAGACTGTTCCTGTTAAGCTGACAGTGCCCCAGGCAGCACAATCCAGCATCTGTGCTGTTCTGGGAGGAGGAGCCAGATCCGTGTCAAAGAGAACTGCAGAGTGTGGTCTGAAACCCTGGAACGTACACCTCCCAAAACCCGAGAACAGCATCATCATGGCAATAAATTACAAAGCATCCTCAGTGAAGGAAACAAGCCTTTAACACCAGTCTCCTTCAGACACCATAATCTCATTTGCTTTCCTTCTCTAGTGCATAGTTCCTTATATGAACATTTTTCCCCAACAAATTTTACAAAACAGAGTATTTGCTGTTTTCCAGAAAAGTTATAAAGAGTAACTATAGAAATACGAATTCAAAGGAGGATTTCATTGTCCCTCAATGTGACATACTAGTCAAAACCATAATGCATTTCCAAAGCACACGGGATTGCTGACTGCTGGTTTACCTTGTTTACTGGCACTTTCTACAAAGCGAACATCCCGAGTTGTAACCAGGACCGTTTATTCCACAGGCAATCTCTGGTACCGGCAAGGAATCACACCAAGTTACCCACAAGGATCTACTTGGGATCATGTTTCAAATAATGTCCGTAAAATGTCTGTAGGGCCCCTGGACCAGGTGTGTATTAAGCTTCCTTGTATCTCATTACTTTATTAAAAATTGTGCTTAACATACTCTTGTAACTAAATTAAATGTTCTGGTGAATTATTTTTGGTCACCTTTATTTATTGCACAAGGTGATTGCCTAAACGCTGGAATCCCGACAGCACGACGAAAGCCATGCCGATGGAACGGTGATACGTACTGCCCTGCACTCTGAAAATCCTCTTTCATTTTCTCCTTTTTTTTTTTAAAACAAGACTATTTTATAAAATCTCTTTCCTGCAGAGTCTCACTGTCCGACAACGTTTTAATTATAACGTTGTTACCTAGCGGTTTGTGTGGGTGTGTTTCTGACTAAATTAGAGCAGTTTTGGCCTATGCAAGACGAAGCCGAATTTCTGAAAGTGGCCCAACAGACAAGTTTTCCTGCCTGGAAGAGCCGCACAAAGCGCACACGCGATTGCTCCTCTGCTTTCTGCAGGTCTGGGTGATCGCTGACAAAGTGCAAGGAAGCCACAGCCTGAGCTGTGGGACCGTCTGCCATCGGACCGGCGTTCAGCCCCTGCAACCCAAAGGCCTCTCATGGGATTACGGTATTGGGGTGAGTGTGGGGACACAATACTGCCCAAAAGTCGTATATCCAAATGCTTACGGGCATGCGTGGAAAGGAAAGCGCCATCCTGCTCCCGCTGGCCAGCTCTGTAGAGCTCGCATATACCCGCAGGGAACTGGCCTCTGTTCTACAGCTTTAGGTTCCTTTTTTAAGTTAATATACTGCATTATGCAGTTATAGCTGGAAAGTAATTTATTTGCATTTGATAAGTATTCATTTTAAATAGGTAATTTAAAAGTTGTAATGGAAAAATTAGTAAAGTAAGTACCATTTTAAAAAAATGGATTCCTTCCGAGTCTACAGATGATTGTTCCTCCGTGTTTATTTTATTACTGGCTGTTTTAAGAAAGCCTATTTCAAGGTTTTGGCCCATTTTAAGTTGATGGGAAACCTGCAGTGGCTCTGTTCTGTATACCTGACTCTACTGAGCTCAATTCCCTTTAATAAAAATGATCCTCAAGCTTACCAGCTACATACCTCCTTCTCAGAAGTGTGTTGTGTTGGAGCCTTTTTTCTGATTCAGCCCAGAGCAGGATTACTTTCCTCTTGAAAAAAAGAGTACAAAACTGGCGTACATAAAGCATCACATCAGATGTTATAAATGTAGAGCGATGTTTCTCCTTTTATATTTCTCTATCGATATTTTACAGGGTGGATGGGAGCACATTACGGTCAGAGGAAATGCAACCGAAGCATCCAGGGTCGCCGTGCACGACAGTGCTGAGGAAAACCCAGTGGAACCAAAGGATCTGGAAGATGAGGCGAGTAAGGAGAGAACAGAACACTCTAGAACCCCTCTGATGGTCAGTGAAAGTCAAGAATTGGACAGAAATGCTGTTCATTGTTAAGTTGTTGCCATCTACATGTTGCAAACAAGCAGTAGTCAGTATAATTTTAAAAGAAACTAAATGTCTATTGGCTTGAGAGAAAAACCTGGCCTTTTTGTGCTACTAATACATTTTACTGAACTGGAGTTTGCAATGGGGTATTTTAAATACTCATTTCTTGTACTACATCATGTGTAAAATGTGACTTGATAGAGCTAATGGTTTTGTCAAAGCAGGCAAGCTTTTTAGCCACAATGAATTTCCGACCCTTTACCGCAGCTGCTACACAACCATACGAATGTGAATATCTTTGCGATGATCACTACCTTCTTTTTTTAATGAATGTTACAGTTCCCTACATTTCTCTCAGATTCACACACCTTGCCCACTATTCTTTAGAAGAGATGAAGATTTCATAACCAATTTAAATGAATTACCAACAAACAGTCCCAGTGATTTGCACTGCAAACACAGCTGGGTCTGACTGTACAAGCATTTATACATGCACAGAACTCGGCTCCTGAGCCCTGTTTATCTGAGCATGTAGGTTGTTCACACTATTCTTGCTCCCGTCAGTGAGACTAAATTCTGTAGAACTCAGCTTAGGGTGCAGGCACCAGTAAGGGCCGATTTCTGCTGTCTTTGCTCACAGTGAGTAATACCTTAATCAACACGTGGAACGACTAGTTACGGCGGGTCTATGTACAGAGCATGGTCCTGGTCAGCTCGACTGAGAGTGACAGTCTCAATCTCAACTGTCAGTCCAACTGGTGGTAAATCATGTTCTGCCTGCGTCGTACCGGGAACCACGAGAAGGGAGGCGCGCGGACGCAGCTGCCCCCGAGGAGTCAGGCTGTGTTCCAGATCCGTGCACATCCTGCTTCCGTAGCGTGAGAGACAGGAGGAGGTTTAAAATAAGATCCCGATTTCACAGTGGTAGGAACGCGAAACAACTTTACTGATACTGCTGGAGCTCGCCAACCTATAGTAATGTGGGTTCGGAATGAAGCTCAGCTCTTTGTTTTCAGTGACTGATTCATCCCTCCTTCCAACAAGAAACCACTTTTAATGCTCCAAATAAGCTTTTTATCCTGTCTTAACATAATTTGACTGTGATGTGAAATGATCATTTAAAATGCAGTCCTTGGGGAGCGCTGAAAAGCCTGCTCCAATGGCTTCAGGAAGGCACCACATTTTCCCCTAGCAGCAGTTTACAATCATTTTTCCTCGCTGTGTGTGACTGTATATGAAGTTATTTTTATATGATGTGCAGTGTGGTGTCGTCTTAGTACTGTATCTGTAGAAGTAAAACTTCTGTTTGCACGTATTTAAAGAATATGTTTGGTATTTTAATGCCAAGGAAAGCACTGTTTCCAAATGTGAATGAGGATTCAGGAGATGCTTTACTGTTTAAAAAACTCCTGTTGATCGTTACAGTATGTGATTAGAGATTTCTGGTTTATACATACATTGTGGGAGTACCATAAATAACACGTTTGCATTAATTACTATAATAGATTTTGCATAACTTGCACAGTATCTTGCCCAAATAAATAACTTTATTACATGTCCATATGTACATGTCCAACAATCAGATTTCCTACAATAAGCTTTATAATGTACCTTTGCATTTTTCCCTGCATTGCCAAGTTTCAGTTACTTGTATAAAGCTGGTTTAAGTGAACAAGAGATAATTTATAAGTTGTTTGAGTACTAAATATTTGCCTTCTGAAACTCTTATTTAGAAAATTATGTAATTCAAAAATACAATGGCATTGTTATGGGTAGTTAAAATAAGGAATAAGTTACTTTAAATTGAAACAATTTTGAAAAATAAAAGCAATTTATCCCTTTTGACACGTCCAATAAAGCAGCACTTTGTAGCAAAGCCGTTGTTCCGTTCCAACACGTCCTGCGCGCGGCTGCTCCCCAGGTGTGGCTGTTCCCCAGGTGCGGCTGCTCCCCAGGTGTGGCTGCTCCCCAGGTGTGGCTGCTCCCCAGGTGTGGCTGTTCCCCAGGTGTGGCTGCTCCCCAGGCGTGGCTGTTCCCCAGGTGTGGCTGCTCCCCAGGTGTGGCTGTTCCCCAGGCGAGGCTGCTCCCCAGGTGTGGCTGTTCCCCAGGTGTGGCTGTTCCCCAGGTGTGGCTGTTCCCCAGGTGTGGCTGCTCCCCAGGCGAGGCTGCTCCCCAGGTGTGGCTGTTCCCCAGGCGAGGCTGCTCCCCAGGTGTGGCTGTTCCCCAGGTGTGGCTGTTCCCCAGGCGAGGCTGCTCCCCAGGTGTGGCTGCTCCCCAGGTGTGGCTGTTCCCCAGGTGTGGCTGTTCCCCAGGTGTGGCTGCTCCCCAGGTGCGGCTGTTCCCCAGGTGTGGCTGTTCCCCAGGCGAGGCTGTTCCCCAGGTGTGGCTGTTCCCCAGGCGAGGCTGCTCCCCAGGTGTGGCTGTTCCCCAGGTGTGGCTGTTCCCCAGGTGAGGCTGCTCCCCAGGTGTGGCTGTTCCCCAGGCGAGACTGTTCCCCAGGCGAGGCTGTTCCCCAGGCGAGGCTGCTCCCCAGGTGCGGCTGCTCCCCAGGTGTGGCTGTTCCCCAGGCGAGGCTGCTCCCCAGGTGTGGCTGCTCCCCAGGTGTGGCTGCTCCCCAGGTGTGGCTGTTCCCCAGGTGTGGCTGCTCCCCAGGTGTGGCTGCTCCCCAGGTGTGGCTGCTCCCCAGGTGTGGCTGTTCCCCAGGTGTGGCTGCTCCCCAGGTGTGGCTGCTCCCCAGGTGTGGCTGCTCTCCAGGTGTGGTTGTTCCCCAGGTGTGGCTGTTCCCCAGGTGTGGCTGCTCCCCAGGTGTGGCTGCTCCCCAGGTGTGGCTGTTCCCCAGGTGTGGTTGTTCCCCAGGTGTGGCTGCTCCCCAGGTGTGGCTGCTCCCCAGGTGTGGCTGTTCCCCAGGCGAGGCTGCTCCCCAGGTGTGGCTGCTCCCCAGGTGTGGCTGTTCCCCAGGTGTGGTTGTTCCCCAGGTGTGGCTGCTCCCCAGGTGTGGCTGTTCCCCAGGCGAGGCTGTTCCCCAGGTGTGGCTGTTCCCCAGGTGTGGCTGTTCCCCAGGTGTGGCTGCTCCCCAGGTGTGGCTGCTCCCCAGGTGTGGCTGCTCCCCAGGTGTGGCTGCTCCCCAGGTGTGGCTGTTCCCCAGGTGTGGCTGTTCCCCAGGTGTGGCTGCTCCCCAGGCGAGGCTGCTCCCCAGCTGTGGCTGCTCCCTAGGTGTGGCTGCTCCCCAGGTGAGGCTGTTCCCCAGGTGTGGCTGTTCCCCAGGTGTGGCTGCTCCCCAGGCGAGGCTGCTCCCCAGCTGTGGCTGCTCCCTAGGTGTGGCTGCTCCCCAGGTGAGGCTGTTCCCCAGGTGTGGCTGTTCCCCAGGTGTGGCTGCTCCCCAGGTGTGGCTGCTCCCCAGGCGAGGCCCCGGGGGGGGGCGGCACCTCTGCCGCTGTGTGTGATACTACGTGTGGGGCTCAGTGTCTGAAATAGCACCGCGTTGTTTGCAGAGTCCTGTCACAAATACACTGCCACCAGCATTCCAAGTCTGTGTTCATAACAGCACTGTCAGTAACTGGTTCCTAAAGTGATGTGCAGTTCTTCATCAATGGCATTTTTTTTCCAAATTCTTTGGTTTCCTTCCTCTGCCACAGTAATCAGTAGCAATTCGAACACAGCTGTCCCACAGAAACATCCCGGGGGGGCGTTCGGCGCCCGGCGGCTCTCAGATCTCCCTTGTACTGCACTGCTCTAGTGGACTATGACCTTTAAATAACCCCACAAAAAAAAGACATAATCTACAAGTGCTCAGTCACCGTTCGCTGTGGCTGAGGAGCCGCAGTGACGCAGAGCACAGGACTCGGTCTGGGAGCGAGCGCAGGAGGCGCGGCCGCTCCGGGGCTCACACGGCCCGGCACTCCCGGCCACGGCCGCTCCGGGGCTCACACGGCCCGGCACTCCCGGCCGCTCCGGGGCTCACACGGCCCGGCACTCCCGGCCGCTCCGGGGCTCACACGGCCCGGCACTCCCGGCCGCTCCGGGGCTCACACTCCCCGGCACTCCCGGCCGCTCCGGGGCTCACACCGCCCGGCACTCCCGCCGCTCCGGGGCTCACACTCCCCGGCACTCCCGGCCGCTCCGGGGCTCACACTCCCCGGCACTCCCGGCCGCTCCGGGGCTCACACGGCCCGGCACTCCCGGCCGCTCCGGGGCTCACACTCCCCGGCACTCCCGGCCGCTCCGGGGCTCACACTCCCCGGCACTCCCGGCCACGGCCGCTCCGGGGCTCACACTCCCCGGCACTCCCGGCCACGGCCGCTCCGCCTCCCAGCGCTCCGAGCCCCGCCCGGAGCCGCCCCGCGGCCGCTCTCGCGAGAGGACGAGCCCGCCAAAGCGCCTCACGGCCGCGGCCCCTCAGCGCCGCCGCCCCCCGGCCGCTCCCTCGCACCCGGTGCGGACGGCGCCCCCCCCGCCGCGCCCCGCCCGGGTAGCTGCTCGCCCCGCCCGGGTAGCTGCTCGCCCCGCCCGGGTAGCTGCTCGCCCCGCTGGAGAACGGGGACGCCGCGGCCGCCCCCACAGCCCGGACCGCCCGCGGCGCGCGGGCTCTGGCCACGCCCCTGTGCGCGAGCTGCCCGCAGCCGCGAGCTCAGGCCCCCCCGACACAGGCCCGGCCCCGGCTCCGCGGGGACACCCCGCGCGCCCCCGCACGCGCCCCGCACGCGCCCCTCTGCCACCTGCAGCGCGGCGCCCGCGGCAGCGGCTTCTCCGGGGCCGAACGGCGGCCGGCGTGGAGCAGGGAACGGAAATGCCCGAGTCTCAGCGGCTTGTCCCACTATGGGCCCACAACTTACAGACACGTTAAGGACTTCACCAGTGAGGAGCACCTGTTGAATGACGATAAAGCGCTGCTACCCGGCGAGGCCAGGGAATACTTGAACAGCGGAGCACTAGGAGGGCTAACCACAACTCATTCAGTGTGGGAACGGCTTGCAAACTAAGAAAATCCAAAATCAAGGCAGGATTCAAATAATTTCTCCAGCAAGGCAACCACATATAAAACATCACATAGTTCTACATCACACCTGTAGATTGCTGTGGTGAAGAACAACAGTTCACGTCCCTTAGCAGCCTGTCTGGGAGACCTTATGGACCTGTGACCCGCCAGCCCCGCTGCAGCAAAACAAAGAGCTGGTTACGAACGGGCGCGCAGCGCGGTTTCCGCAGAGCCCGCGGCCAGCGCTCTGCTCTGCACTGTTACCCGCGTTCTGCCAGAGCAACCGCAGGCCCGGCCCGCGGCGCCGGGGCCGCGCGGGCACCCTCGGCTTGTTCTTCGGGTGCGAGAGGAAACCAGAGTTCAGAGGCACACAGCTTTTGAGTAAGATTAGAAACAAAAAAAGGAAAACAAAAAAAAGGAGCTTATTTTCCTTTTTGAAGAGCTCCTGCTTCATTTATTATGTTTTATAATACCAGAATCTAGCACTAACCCAGAAAGAATCACATTGCAGGCTTCATTAGCAAATAATTTGTAATTCAATAGGTCATAGTCTAACATGACTATACTACAGCATTTTGATCATAGTTTTGCCAAAAATAAGCCATTTGTCCCTCATTAATTATTTGTATTTACAATGGCACCCAGAGACCCACTGAAGAAAAGCTCCCTGAGGCTGGATGCACTGGAACCATAGACCAGAAAGCGTCCGTACTGCAGAGAGCTGACAATCTACGGAAGTTTTGTAGGTGTTTACAAGTACTTTAAAAGCTTTTGTGCTTTGTAAGGTTCAGAATTATCACAGTAGTGATAATGCAAAATATGCAAAATATTCAAAATAAATATTCCAGCTTGGTGGCAAATTTCCCATATGTGCCTCTTCAGTCATCAAGTTCGGCAAACGTCGTCACACCGATTTTAATTTCCTCCGTAGCAGGACGGATGGGAACCGAAGGACTGAACGGCTGGGCAGCGCTGCAGCCAGGACCCTCCACTCCAGCAGCCCCGGGGCCGCGCCGCCCAGCCCACGGCCCTTTCACGAGTCACTAAACCTTCACCTCCAAACCAACTGCAGTGTTACAGGATGGGTTTCCAGGTCCTGACACACCACACAAGTATAACCACTAAGAGCTGAAAAATTATTAGAATTTAAGGTAATTTTGTAATGTGCTGTATAAGCTATAGCCACGAGTGTTACCTGTTGTTCTTTTTAAGAGAAAATAGTGGATAGCTGGAGGCAAAAACAATCTCTCAAACCTCCATTCACTGACACACATTACTGTGCAGGAAGGAAAAAGAATGACGGTAGTAACTAACTGTAGGCGTTTGTGCTGAAGCTATGAACCTATGCGGACTATTTTTGTAGATGTTCCTCATGCTCATCATCCCCACGCTGCTGTGGATAATGCTGGTACAGTTTGGACCCCCAGGCTCCCCCCATCCCTTCTGCTGCTGGAAAGTGTCCATTGGACATATTGAGTATAATGGAGGTCAAGGATTTAATGTAGTTTTTGGCCAGTGTGAGAGTCTCTATTTTGGAAAGCTTATTCTCAGCTCTCACGTGCGGGATCACCTCCCGCAAAGCCTGGAACGCGTTGTTGAGCTTGTGCATCCTCTGCCTCTCCCGCTCGTTGCTTTCCAGGCGCCGCAGCCGCCTGTCCTTGTTGCTCCAGGGACGCTGGGCCCTGCCTGCGGCCACCCTGCTGCTCTTCTTACTTCCCCCGTTCCTCCTTTCTCTGTGCTGCAAACATTGCACCAGTTCTTTTCTCCTCAGTGCTGACTCCTCAGAAAACGCATCTTTGTCACCAGTACGCGTTTGCTTCTTTCCTTTGGCTTTAGTCTTCATGTTTTGGTAGATGCACTGGTATTAAGCACCAACATGCTGTAAAAACATGACAGCAATATTTTTAACCATTGCACAGTTCACTGCTGAACAAATGATCTGATGCAGGTTTGATATTTTTGTTTACTACTAGAAAACCATAATGGCCTCTCAATTTAGTGGTGTTCCTTTTAGAAGTCGTGAACGTCATGAGTCAAGGTGATCTGTGCAGGTGAGCAGAGGAAAAGTCCTTTAGAGAGCAGCAGAACCTTCGGCAGAAGGAAGAGGTTACGGAGGGAGCAGCGGCCAAGTGCAGGGGGCACCGAAAGCAAGACAGTGAATCACCTGCCGGCGTCCTCGCCTACGGCGAGGCGGGTGAAACACAGACACCTCCCTGCTTCCGTATCAGCAGGCCTTAAACTGGAGAGATTTACCTGCAGAGAGTGGTCTCAAAACTGATCCAGTCTTCCTATGGGAAGAGTGAGCCACAACTCAAAAAAATACCAGGAGGACAATGGTCGTTTAGGTTTGGTAACACACTGCCTGTTTTTGTGATCTCACAGCCTTCTGTTTTCTCCCCATTTTAGTTGACATGAGTTAAATCCATACACCATCTCGTAGTGCATATGCAGGCTTATGTGCAGGGTATTAGACAGAACCCCCAAGCTCTTACTCAAGAAGTAATTCCTCCTTGAACTCCTGGCAATTGCGTTTTGCAGGAGCTGGTTTTCACTGTATTTATGAGCAGTCCACTAGCGGGAAACACGACACACTAACTCATGCAGGGGCTCAGAACCCCCCAGCCAGCAACCCATTTCCACAGCACATCTGCGTTGTGGGCTACTCCCCACCGCACGCCACAAAAGCATTTCCCTCTTCCAACAACAGTCACTGGTGGGGCTTAACTGCTCAGCAGCAGGAGGGCTGTGTTTATTCTCCAGGTTATCCAGAGACGCAGCCATGTATCTTCCTCACGTGTCAGCAAGGCAGAAGACAGCACTGGATATTTACCCTTCCCCAGCCCTGATTCGGTGCCAATGCAACATCTGACAGCAGCCTCACAGCACCCCTGCCTCTAACACCAACGATCAATGTACTGAGGCTTTATTTCCAAAATGCTTCCTTCCAGTCATCTATTCATAGAAAGGTTCGGTTAAATATATATATATATATATTTATGCTGATGCAATGACGTAGGAGTGGTTAGAGTTGGTGAGCCAATGGAAGAAGTAAGTAGCCACAGGTGTTGACAGTCCCAGTACAGAACATGGGCCGCAGCGGAGCCGGGGAGCAGCTCCGGGAGCGCGGCAGCGCCTTCCTCTCTCCGCTCTGCAGAGACGCCTCCAGCCGCTCGGCTGCTCGGTGACTCCGTGCTCTGCCCGGGAGGGCGCCCGGGCCACCCCAGGCTCCGCGCTCGGGGAGGACACCGCGCCCCAGGGACAGGGGCTCGCCAGGCAGTTTGGTTAGGACAGCACCGGATAGCTTGTGTTGTGGAAGCCTAGAAATGCTGGAGACACACAAGTCTCTTAAACAAGAAAACAGGACTGAAGCCAAGCACTGGGTTTGTTTTGGACTCTTGAGTTTAACTCACTTAGCAGAAAAGGCACAACTGCAGGACAGAAAAGTAAAGGTGGGCACAAGGGAGACCAGTGAGCTTCCCTGCTCCAGCGTAAAAAGTGCTGTTGGGGACAGCAGGGAAATGAGCTGCTGCTGTTGGAAAGAGAAACAGCCTGCAGGACTTGGTGAGGAAGAGGTTCACGGGGGCAGCCAGCAGAGCAAGCTGGACGAAAAGTCCAAGGAAAAGGAGCTTCAGCCAACTGTGTGCGCAAAGTCTTTAAGGCTGCAGGCTGGGGGAAGGCAAATGGGATGACGTGAGATGAGAGGGTGCTTGGCTGGCAGAGGTTTGCTTTCGGACTGCTGCGCCCTGAGAAACAGCCTCATGGAGCCACAACCAGACTGCTGGGACCCCCGTGGGTGTGCAAGGAGGACATGGAGAGGGGATCAGGAGCAACAGACTGGGGTGGTCAAGAGAAACCGAAGTGAGAGAGTAGCCAGAAACTAACAATTTTTCCATCCTTTGCACCCACCCACCAGGAGCGCCATCCCTCCCCTGTGACTTACCGCAGCCACCAGCTGTGCAGGGGCGCCCGGGCCCAGACCCGTGTGCGTGCCGGGAGCAGCGGGAGGGGCTGTGGCGCCGCCCGTCCCCGCGCCGCGGACCCGCCCGGGCCCGTGAAGAGCCGCCGGGCCGGGGGGCGCTGCCAGGAGCCCCGGACGGTCCCCGCGCCCCGGACGGTCCCCGCAGGGCCGGCCCCGTGCCCGCAGGTGTCTGCGCCGCCGCGACACGTGTCCGTGGCGCTGGGGGCGGGCCCGGCGCCGTGCGGGCGGGGACCCGCGGCCGGTCCCGCAGCGCAGGGCCGGTCTCTCGTCCCACGGGAGCGCGGGCGGTGCCGCGGCGCGGGAGCGGGCAGCGCGCTCACCCGGCGCCGCAGCAGCGCGGGCGCGGCGGTGCGGGCACCGGCCCGGAGCAGCGGGGCACCGGCCCGGAGCAGCGGGGCACCGGCCCGGAGCAGCGGGGCACCGGCCCGGAGCAGCGGGGCACCCGCCCGGAGCAGCGGGGCACCCGCCCGGAGCAGCGGGGCACCCGCCCGGAGCAGCGGGGCACCGGCCCGGAGCAGCGGGGCACCGGCGGAGGGCCCGGCCCGCGCTGACCGCCGCGGCGGGGGCGGCCTCCAGGGCGGGAGGAACCCGTCTGTCCCAGCCCCTTGTGAAACGCCCCAGACAAACCCTTCCAGCCCTTGCAAGGAGGCTGCCCACGATACACATGGCAAGAGCTCAACTTCCTTGATAACAGGTTCTATGTAAGATGACCAGTTTAGTGCCATGGGATCTTTTACATCTGTTCTCAACAATGACCACCAGCTTGGTGACATTTCAGCCCAGCAGTTACATTTTACCTAACGAAGTCATATGGGTATCAGTTTCTCATTCCCAGATCTCAACGGCTGCCAGGACTCAAACAGCTGTGATATCACACGGGGGCTTCCACAACAGTCTCCTCCGACCGCTGGCACCGCAACCCCCCCGCCGGCCCCGCGGCACCGCAACCCCCCCACCGGCCCCGCGGCACCACAACCCCCCCGCCGGCCCCGCGGCACCGCAACCCCCCCACCGGCCCCGCGGCACCACAACCCCCCCAGTCGGCACCGCAACCCCCCCCGCCGGCCCCGCGGCACCGCAACCCCCCCCCGCCGGCACCGCAACCCCCCGCCGGCACCGCAACCCCCCCGCCGGCCCCGCGGCACCACAACCCCCCCAGCCGGCACCGCGGCACCACAACCCCCCCAGCCGGCACCGCGTCACCGCGGCCCCCCGCGTCACCGCGGCCCCCCCCCGCCGGCCCCGCGTCACCGCGGCCCCCCCCGCCGGCCCCGTGGCACCGCAACCCTGGCAGCGCCAGGTGAAGAGGAAACACCAGCGGGCCCCTCGTGCCCCGCAGAGCGAGGCTGAGCAGCCTCCATCCCACGGGAATACACCCCTGGCAATCTTGGGTCCATCCAGTGCACACACTTAGATTTAAAAAACAAAACACCGCACAATAAAATCATCTTCTAGAAATAAATTCAATGAATACTGAGAAAACACAGAATTAACCTGTCTTCTGAAGGGTACTTAGGAATTCTGAACCATTCATTCTTCCTACAGATTCTAAGATTAAAAGCAATATTCAGGTTTTTTAGAATGACACTGTGTGTATTTCAAGTATTGCTGCTCTACCGACTGCACGGACACGTTACCTGACGTTCCCACCAGGTGATATCAGAGGAAACGAAAGGCGACTACACTACCCAGTGCAGGCTCCTGCTGGGCAGCCGCCCTGGGCTCCCGGGACACTAACGCGCCTTAGGGCGGAACTACACGGACCTGTCCGCTGCTGCATCTGTTTGAGAATGAGCAGACAGACAAAGAGATTATAAATATATAATTGTATTTTATTTTTAATATTAAATATTTTTAAATTACAAGCAGTTTCTTGAATCACACTATGCATGATAATCAATATACAGTAGAAATTACAATTTAAAAATGTACACAATTTAAAGACATTTTGACCTGAAATTTCATTAACTATGATATATTGCCATAAACCTCATACCTGTATTAAATTACAATAGGAAAACCTCATACCTATGATTTTGTTACATAGTTTCTCATTTACAAATAGAATTAAACAGTATATATACACACACATCAGTACCATTTATCAGTTAAGTTACACCTACATCTGTGCAAGTTCAAACAATTTCATAAACAAAACTAACCGTAAGTCAGATATTCAAGTTTCTGAAAAACAGGCTGCTGGTATTACAAATACTTATTTTCAATAAGTTTATATGATGTTTGACTCCCCTCTAGATTTTTTCCAGTCTCGTACCAAAATCATTAACATACAAGGATATTTCTGTATGACTTAAAGCTGAAGTGATTTTGTATACTCCATTCTTATTTAAGGCTATTTTTATAAGGCTAATAGACTTGGATCCCACCTGTCCCCAGCTCCAGCTGAAGCAGCCGCGTCCCTGACCCCTGACGATGCTGACGCTCAGGCATAGTGCTTAACCAACGAAGGAAAACATACAAGTCTCTCTACCAACCAGCTTCCTCGTGAAAAAGATGGAGTACAACACAAAAATCTGCTAAAAATACTGATAAAAAGAATGAGGCTTAAATGGTTTTTGTTAGTGCATCAACACAGATATGAAAAAGCGTTTAATGCGCCCATTTCCACGAGGACGCGGTTTCCATGCACTGAGTTACACAGGCACCACATCTGCGGCTCAGCTGGGGAGCACGGCTGTTCCCAGCGGCACCGGCTGTTCCCAGCGGCACCGGCTGCTCCCAACGGCACCGGCTGCCCCCAACGGCACCGGCTGCCCCCAACGGCACCGGCTGCCCCCAACGGCACCGGCTGCCCCCAACGGCACCGGCTGCCCCAGCCGGGGAGCACGGCTGTTCCCAGCGGCACCGGCTGTTCCCAGCGGCACCGGCTGCCCCCAACGGCACCGGCTGTTCCCAGCGGCACCGGCTGCCCCCAGCGGCACCGGCTGTTCCCAACGGCACCGGCTGCCCCCAGCGGCACCGGCTGCCCCCAGCGGCACCGGCTGCCCCGGCTGGGAGCCGCTGCAGCAGCCAGGTGAGACAGCGCCTTCGTTACTCAAATGGGCACGGTGCATCCTACTAGAGAAGGAATTGCAATGCAACCAGCCCTCATAATAAACCATTGAAAATAGATACATGTACTTCTAGAACAGAAACCATGCTTCAGTAGCTAGTGCAAGAAATTACATCTAGGTTAATGAATGATTTGTAACAAATCCCCTAATTATCATGTAACATGTTGGAATTACTGATTCATCTTCATTGTGCCACTGACTGCTAGGCAGGTATTTAAACATTGTTAGTAGTTCATCAGATTTTTAACTAGAATTTTTTCCAAAAGACGCGTTATATTATTGCAATCCAGCCTAGTGGATTACTAGAATTAAAATTCACCGCTGAAGTGAGGTGAGCCAGCTTTAAATATCCCTTTCTCTTAATCGTGCAGCCGAAAAGGACGCTACCTTGCTCAGTATCGCACGCACCCGACTGGTGTGGAAACGCTTCTCCGGCAGCTCCCGAGCAGCGGGTCCAGCTGGACCAAGCACCAAACCCTCACTTCCCATGTGGGATTTTCCTTCAACCCCGGTAAAGAACAAACATCTTAGCTTTCCATCAAGCAGAGGAAACTCCTGATGTACAAGATAAACATCCGATTTTACAGAATTATAAGAAACAAGATGTAGGACCAAATTGTAAAATTCTGCTTTTGACCTTGGACGATATTTTAAATCAACTGATTCAAAACTAAGGCTGAACTCCAGGCCTGACCCAGTAATTTCTCACCACACATCCTTCACAGACCATTATGGAGTTTGATTCTTACCATGGTGAGAATTACAGAAGACAGATGCGATCTCTTGATCTCGCTGTATCGGGGAGTCTAACGTGGGAATGACAGAACTTCTGAGCAACAGTTTGTGTACAAAGTGCCCATATTTTAAACCGGCTTCCTTAGACCCTCTACAGCACCCGCTGTAACCCCGCGCAGAACTACGCGGCTTCGCCTCCTCAACCCCGTTCTGGGAAAGGTCCATGAAACTCCAGTTCCTCACTTCACAGTGAAAACGGTTCTGACTACGAACCGAGTGCCTCACCAACAGTTCTCAACGATACATTGGCAACTTCAAATAACATTATCACTAAATCATTCCCTTTTGATCGGTATATAAACCACTCTGGTTAACGGCTAAAGAACGATGGGAAAAAAGCAATTAACATATTCCTGTCATCTTAAAACATACTTTAAAAAATCCAAACGCATTTAGAGTGGCACAGGAACAAACTTTACACATCTGAAAATATCTAGTCCTGCCATACTTGACATGATGAAAATTCTCTGACTGGATCTGAACACAGAGCACTTGGACCACTATTACACTGAAGCCCCGCCAAATAGCCACTAAATTACAAATCATTTTGTATTTTAGTACACTAGAGCCAGGGAACCTGCTCCTGCCCGCATTTCCTGCAGACCCGCAGCTGCATAAGGCATCCCAAGAGGCCGGGGCTTTGCGTCTCAATAATGAAGATTTTTCCCCACGTGGTTTAAAGGATTAAAGTAGCTAAACGCACGGTGGACTGGGAAGGACAAACCCAAGCACGTCGTGTTCTCTTCCCTACAGACAGAGCTAACTGTACCACCGCACCTTTGGGTCAGCGTGCGTTTCCAGATGCACCATGGAGCCTTGCAGACATCTCAAAACAGGCAGGGCCTTACAAAGGGTGCACAATTGGGCATTAACCGTTGATCTAATTCTTAATGGTCACGACACACCGAGAGGTAGGTTCACCGCAGGCCTCTGACGGCAGCCCCAGCTGCAGAGCAGGGAGCCCCGACGTCCACCGAACGCGCCCAGACCCCGGCTACTGGAGCTAGTCCTACACAGGATTCACAAACTCCACCCTTTTGTACAGCCCATTTTTCCTCTTCTCTCTTCAAGGCAGAAATTGTAATAAAAACTGGAAGGCCCTTAATTATGATATAGTCAGATGCTACTACAGTTTAAGCAGTCAGTAGGATCATATTCAGGAATTAAGAGGAATTATCTCTTTCATCTAAAAACTCCAGAGTATATCATATATTCTTTTCCAGTTTCCTATAAAACATGAACACTAACAATCAATCTATAATCATTATCATATAGAAATGGTACTGAATAGAAGATTTCAGCAAGTCTAGTGTAACACTCAGAAGTTATGTACATTTTACAAGTACCGTGCATAGCAAAGGCTACAAAAAGGACAAACTGAACTGGATACCTGGGCCAATCCAACTTGTCTTATTTTCTTTGAAAGATTTAAGATCTTCATTCTGTACATCATCAGGAAATAAAGGAAGAATAATCCATAGTGCAATTGTAATAAGCAAAGTAATATGTAGTGATATCTTTTTGAATAAATATGGCTCACTACTGATCAACTATCATCCGTACAGTTCCAGCAACACAGCCACCTGTTGCACAGGACAGTTGTACACAATTCTACAGCAGGTGGACGTTCAAATAAGTAACGAACTACATGGAAAAATATAAAAAGAATATCATACAATCTCATACACAAACCAGACTGTAGTGTAATTGCTTTACTTGTTTCTTAAGTTATCTGAAAAATACTTCAAGTACTTGAAAACAGCGGCGAATCATCTTTCAATGAAAAGCAAAATTGCACTGATTTAAAAATACATTACAAAGTTAAATACACATTCAAATTAATGTCCTGATTTAACATTGCTTTCAGTGTTTACTTGCACTCCTTGGTACTTCTCGATTACCTGTGTTACTCCAGCAGGATCCAGAGTTTAGATAGAGAGGTTTCAGACACATCTGTGTGTTTTATGTATGCGGTCCGAGAAGTTTTAATTAATTTAATCTTTTTCTCCATCTTCACTGCTTCCTGTTGGTAGAGGAAAGGTCACAAGGCACAGTGAGATGCTTCTGCACAACCCCCCTTCTCGTAAGGCTCCTCCCGCTCCTGGCGCTCTGCCCGCTCTGGTTAATGGGTCCCCAGCGCTTCCACCTACTGCAAACACCTGGCACCTGCGTACGGCCACCTGCTGAACCCACACCTCAATGTCACTTCGCGGGGCGCCTGAGGCGACGCGGGATCTCCAGCACCACCTCTCTTATCTCTAAGTTTCCAAGCAGCAAACATTATCTAATCAATAGGCACAACACGAGAACAATGCAACCCTATAAATAAACACTGATTATGTTTTTATAGACATTCACCATTAGCAAGGCTCAGTGATCAGTAAAATTTTCAATAGTGCAACATTTAATCAAGATTAAAAATATATTGAACTGATTCAAGTTTGCTTATTTTTGCTTTTCTTAACCCTCAAAATGTATCAAAGCAGGTTTCTGTTAATAAGCAATGCTAGGACTCAATATGCTATGAACTCTCCTAAAAGAAACTGTCAGCTCACGGCTCTAGAAAACACGCTGCAGTTCTTAAGAGAACGTCGGGACTGCGCTTTCTGGAAGGCAATACGAAAGGAAACTGAACTGGAAAATCAGCTCATGATCCCAGTAACCTCACCCTGTGCAACGAGAAGAAAATTGCGGCTTACAAGAGCGCAATAATGACAGTTATTCAACTGCCACAGCGTGGCAGCCAAACAGAAGTGCCTACGGACTGCACAGATCTCATTTATAGAAATGTAGTGCTAGGTCTTTTTGAAGAGGGAAATCGTGAGCTGCTCCCCTAAGTGTTCTGTTGAATACTCAATTGCAAGTTTGATAGCACTGAAAATACATTCCTAAAGTATTTAATATAGAACAACATTTGCCATATTTATTGCTTATATATCTGCATAAAGTTTTTAATTTGTAGTTTAAAAATTATTATTATTAGTTCTAAGTCACTTACCTCCCTGTTCCATATCTGAATCTGTGAGATGCGTAAGAGAGAAGCTTGCCATGTTTGCAGGAGAGATGGAGAACCTGGAGTACGGGGACGGGTGCGACCAGTTCTGCTCCAGCGTCCGCGAGGGCGGTGGAGAGAAGTACTTTGACGACTGAAGAGGTGGTTTAGAGCTGATAAGATTATTAGCTGCCTTCGACAGGAAGGATGGCTCTGGAGAAGAGAAGTCATCATCCCATTCGAACCCCCCACCTTCGGAAGAGAAAAAGAAAAAAACCCAACAAATTACAGAAATGTAAAGTCTACGTGACTTTCTACGCTGTGAGTTTTAATAGCAAGGCCCTGGAAGACTGAATTAACCCAAAATGAAACGTGTAGCTTTTCTGCTCTGGCCCCGGGGTTCACCCAGATTTGTCACTCTGAAGATGCCCCTCGCCCAGCGCGACGGCACACGCCGGGGCCCCAGCGCCGGCCCGCGCGCGTGCTCAGGATGCCAAATGAAGCCAGCACGGTACAGAGCACTGACAAATCCTCTATCATTTAAATGGCAATTCAGAACTATGCAGAGAGCAGTCTCAGCCCCTGCTGTGTGTAAATGCATTCAAGTACCTTCTTCATCTGTGGAGCTTTCTGAGTTGGTGAACCTGTTTAAGTAACTGAAGCTGGAGGCGGGGACAGGAGCGCTGCGAGAGCCTTCGCCGGTCGCGTCCGCCGCGCGGTGCCCCAGCTCCTTAGTCGGCATTTCCTACGGCAAACAACCAACCCAGTTACCTCTGGCACACACACCGCACCTGTGCCTACGGATGCAACCACGGGATACACTCCCCACCAGATGGAGTTACATGGTCTGTAAACGCTTGAGTTATTACCACACAACAAAACTTCGAGTTCTAGATGAACCGTATGCACTAACTTCTACTTCTAAAGAAAGTGGTATCAAATCAATGCTAAAATCCATGCAGGAAACGACTATTTAAACATTATTTACAATAGAAGAAGTTTCATATTTCTAGGAACAAAGCCAAAACATCTTCCAATTGAGAACAGTTTCCTTATCAGTCTGACACAGGCAGGTTTTTGTACTTAATGAAGCCTTATCCCATCTCCCAGCATTTCCTAAGGTTTTTTTGCTCCTTAATCACGCTTCAGGATGGAGAGGCAGACTGCGTATGAGCGGTACTGTTTGAAGCAGCCCTTTTATCAGGGACTGTGATGATAAGGGTTCAACAACCAAGAGCAGTTCAAACACAGCTATTTTTCCTTCCCCTCTGACAAAAGGATCACTATTCTATAGACTGCCCACACACAAGTATAGCACCCGTTTTCTATTCCAAAGCACAATTATCTCCAATATTTATGTGCGTCATCATAAGCAACACTTCCAAAGCTTGACAATGCGACTGTTCTTTCAAACTCACTATACTAGTTTAGGTGCTATAATGTTAAAATAGAAATCCCCTCTGTATCACATTACACAAGTTACAAATTGATAAAGCAGATAGAGAAACAAAGGTAACCTTGAACTCATACGCAGACCAGTGTTGCATCGAACCTCAGTCACACTGGATTAATAAAAAGCAGCATTACCATCTAAATACTGTTCTCATCCTCGATAAAGGTTTAAGGTAAATTTACCTTAATGTCAACTAACGTTGGGTTTTCTGCACACCCCCACCCCCCCTTTTCTTTTGTAAAGGCATTTGAAATCAAACCCAAAGTTCTCTAACTCATTAAACAGAAACTGCTTCAGTAAAGTTACATCAATATTCTGGTAAAATAAATTAATCAAATCCGGTCCATAACGCTGCTGCCTCACACATTAATCACACGTATAAACACCACGTTGCATTCGGCACATGCCGTCAGGGCTCCAAAAGGACTTGGCCACCAGCCCTGCCCAAGCAAAGCCCTTCACCCGGATCAGCGCCGACACGCACCAGCGCCCCCGGCCCGAAAAACGCCCTCGTCAAACAGGGGCTGAGCCTGCGAACACAAGTCTTGTAACAGTGCGCCCACAAATAGGAAGCTATTCTACCACATCTTGTTGCAGAAGTCCAAACCAATACAAACTTTACTTTGTAATTAAAATAAAAGATACCTGATCAAACAAATAGACTGTCACATCATCAAAGAACGTCACAGCCTTTTTCTCATTTTTCCAGTGCTCATGTTGCCTTTCATTAAGAGGTTTTGGAAGTTTCAACAAGCTTCTCAGATGTTTCCCATCATCCTTGTCGCTAAGTATCTCGGGTACTTGATGAACAGCCTCATCTTCACTGTCAGAACTCAGACTATGCACATGGAAAGTCCTCATGTCATCCTCAGAGTCGCTGTTCTCATCTTCCTCATCTGCATCATCCCCATCTTCTAGATCAAGCATTCCAGAAACATCGAGTTTGCCAAGGTACTTTCCTTCAATATCTGGCTCTTTCAGTTTCTGTCCCTCGATGTGATAGAAGGACTTCTCACTGTTACTCAGGTCTAGAGGACTCTGTAAGTTATGCACAGCCTTTAAGTCTCCGCGTGAAAGAAGCTCTGAAGTGTTAGTGCCAACACAAGAGACGGTTTTATGGGAAGTCTCAGATACTTTTATTTCATCCCTTAGGTCATGTTCCATTGACACTTCCAGGGAATTCAGAGTCGCCTCGGCCCACTGACCAGGACAGCCCCGCAGCCCCACACCCACCTCCTGCAGCTCCGAGTTGTGATTTAGTTCTGGTTCTGCAGTGGGATTATGGATCTCCTGGTAGCTCCTTACATCACACTTTTGCTGTCTGTCTTCAGAACTGCAATCCTCCTCAGGATTATCCTCTCCTCTGTTTGAAGGGACAACACACACAGGCTCTCTTGACAGATTCACAGTCTCTTCTGGTTTTTTATCTGGCTCAGAATCGTTATCAGAGAAATAGGCAGAGTCTCTATACGAGTTCTGATTTCCACCTAGAAAAACCTTCGGGGTTATTTCAAAATTGCTGTTCACAGCATCCAAACAAGCTGCTGCTTCTGAGACGATGATGACTGGATGGGAAGGCAAAGCGCTGCGGCTGCTCTCGCTGACGGCACAGAGAGCAGCGTCCGCGCCAGCGGCGTCCTCCGCAGCCAGGTGGGAAGTCCACTCTGGAGACTCCAGGTTCTCGGTCTCATAGCCGCTGTCAGCAGGTTTATCAGGTGGCAAAAGCTTCTGAGGACTCTGAGCCTGTAAAGATTCTAAAACCTCATTTACATCTAAAGAATCCAAGGAATCTGGCGTCTCTAGGGGCTGTTCCGCGGTCTGCGCGGGAGGCGGGCTGTCTTCCAGAAGACTATCCTGACTGGTACAGTCTGAAGCAGTAACAGAAATTAAGGTCACCTCTTCAGGAACATCCTTACAGTTCTCAAAATTATCTGATATTTCTTGGTTTTCCTCCAATAAACATTCACCATTTTTTAATATGGGAGACTTCTCTTGCAAGTTTCTTTTTGTATCTTCCTGCTCAGTACATTTTTCTCTACTGAAAGCTTCCTCATCAGGCCTGACAAGCATCCCCTGCTTCAGCTGTGCATCACACTCATCTGTTTCGACAGCAACACTGTAATACGGATTGTTTCCAACGTTATTGTTCTGGGCATTATTGGATAGCTCTTCTTGACAGAGGAGACCAGCGTTACGGGACACGACCTCGTTGAGTTCCACATTCACAAGCTTTCCGTCGTCCTCCAGACGAGGCAGCCGTGCACGCTCCCCGGAGGACTCGGGCGCTGCGGAGGGGCGGGGGAACGCCTGCGTCCCCGCGGCGCTCTGCCAGCTCAGCTCTTTAGTCACTGCCACCGGGTTAGAATTTTCATCCTTCATTCTTCCAAGACTTCCATGGATCAAAGACAAGACCTGTGCGCTTCCAGCGAACACAGGCTCAGGCTCCACAGAGCTTCTGTTTGAGGTTTCTAATATACTTTTTAGAACATCATCTGTTTTTTTCCCAAAATCACCACCGGTTTTGTTAGACAATAACCCTGTTAACAAGTTTTTCTCTTGAAGAAATAAGAAGTTATCAGAAAGTTCTTCTAAGGTTACCAAGTCAGACTGGTTAGAGAGATTTTCACATGCAGAAACTCTCTCATTCTCAGAAGCATGACTAGTATGCTCCTCCTCAGAAAGGTCTGCGGCCTTCCTAGCATCTGTGTTTGAGTTTACAGCAACTGGTTTAAAGTCTTTAGGAACATCACTTGCTTCAGCAAAACCAAGTATTTTTCTGTTTGTCAGTTCTTCTGATCTGTCAATGTCATTAAAGATATTCTGGAAAGGACTTTCTGGACTACCAGCGGCAGGCAGAAAATCCTCCTTAGGATCTGTATTGTAGTGGAAGAAGTCCCCATCAGTGCTGGATTCTTCAACATCAAGATCCCTGAGAACCGTGAAATGAGAACTTTTTTCTTGTACAGCGTCTTGATGATCAACTTCGGTAGTCAGTACAACTGACTGGTTATCAAAGTTCACGCTGCAGCCGCTTCCTTTTTCCTCTAACTGGATGTAGTAGTCGTTTCCCACAGACAGCTTGTGCGCGTCGAACACAGGCAGCACCCCCGGGACAGCCAGCGATGCCTCCTGACCGCTCCCGTCCTGCGCTCCCGGCCCTTGCTCCGAAAGGGACCTCTCAAAAACCTCCACTGGGAAGAAAATACTCGTGTAAGTCATTGCTTCATCGGGGTTCACATGGCCACATTCGTCAAAATGATCGTGTTTAGCTGCCTCCCAGATATACTCGAAGCTGAGACCCTGGCTTGTTTCTGTTACAGTAAGGACTTCCTCCATCTCCTGGCCGAGTCTGTCTCCTGTGAAGTGATCCAGGATTGGAAACGCAGAATTACTTGTTTCTCTGTTTGAGGTGTTTGGTTTAAGAGCATTCCACTGCTGTTCAAAATCTATCTCCGAGTCCCTTTGGCTTTGCATGCGGAGGTAAGTTAGAAGTCTATGCACTTCTTCTGCCGTCGGTCTCTTTTCTGGAGGCAGCCAGCAGAACTGCAGAACTTCATACCTATGGAAATAAGAAACACGTTTCAGTAGGTTTCACACTGAAAAGGAATTTATAAAATTCAGATATCTAATAGGCTAAGGAGTAACAACATCACTGGAAGGAATTTCTATCTGTAGCAACTCCTTTTTATCTAGGCTTGCTTTGCCATATAGCAATTCAGATTCCACACAGCAATGTCAAACTTATTTAGCAGCTTTAAGAATAAATAAAAGCATTTAACGCTTACCATCTGTCAGCGTACGGCTGCTCCAGGCGCGGCTTGAGGAGTTTAACCTGCCTGTCCCTGACGACGCGGGCCAGGACCGCCCCGTCAGACAGCTCCGCGTAGGGCCGCGCCGCCTCCAGCAGCTCCCACAGCGTCACCCCCAGCGACCTGCGGAACGGCAGCGCAGCGCTCAGCCCCGCGCCGCTGCACGGCTGGGCCGCGCGCCGGGACTGCGCAAGGCATGATTTGCAAGAAGAAACAAATATCACTCTCCTACTGGCTCGATAACTTCAGAACCTGTTAACTCGTTTCATTTTACAGAACACTAGAAGCCTCCAGAATGAAGTTGCTTGAAGGCAATGAAGGAGGCAACACCAGTGAAGGCAACAAAATACAAGAGGCCTCAAACGATTCACCTATGGAAGAACCCCCCCCACATTAAGAAAGTAGAACATGCTTGTTTAGGGAAGCAAGACGAATAACCCCCATGGCTAGTCCAACACTAGCATCTACTGCACGCCTGCTGAAACAGAAGAGCAGTGCATCAGGCCTACGTTCAACTTAACTGTAACTATTTTTTACTTCATTGTGTAACATTTGAAAATATGTTCGAGAATCTCTCAGTGAAGTTATTCTAAAGGCTACTACGTACCATATGTTGCTGTATTTATTTTGCTCCGCTGCTAACAGTCTGTCTTGAAAACTTGTGATTAATTCGGGTGCAGTCCATCGCAGAGGAACAAGTTTCTTCTCATCTGTTTCAATATAGTCTTCCTAAATGATTAAACACACAAAATGACTGAAAAAGCCTGAACAAACATCGATTGACTTCCAGAAGGTGACGGTCCTTCATATGGCTTTATGTGATCCTTATGCAAAAACCGAGCACTGCAGCGCAGCCCGTTTTCCGCAGGCAGCACAGAACGCTGCAGGAGCGGAGCCGCTGCCCAGCAGAGGAGCCAATGCCACCTGCTGCTCGGCTGGTACTCCCAAAACATTTTTAATTAATGACTTGATTTTTTCACTTTCTTGATACATTTAGTACTTTGAACGTTTTCGTTAAGAAATTCAATTTAAATTTTCTTTCTTAAAACGTGAAAACCAAATTTGTACATGTTGTAGGACTATTGTAAATAGGCCCTAAAAAAAGGCAGATTTAACCAGAAGCTTCCTTCTACAAGCATAAATTCCACCCATCTCTTGAAAGCTCATCTGTTCTGTTACATGAGCCTGCTACGGTTATTTGCCAGTTACACTCTGAAAGTCCATTATTCAGATAAAGGACAATCTTGTATCAGTTTATAACTTTAGGGTATGCTTGTTATAACCTTTAGGCCCCAAATCTTTTAAGAAAAGCGGTATATGACTAGATTAACTCACCTTATATCTACTGAATCCTATACCATAATCTCCTACTTTGACATTCAAATCGGACGTGAGAAAGCAGTTCCGTAAGGCCAAGTCACTGAAAAAGGAAACAAACAGATAATGAGACCAAACCAAGAAACCTTTGACGCAAAGAAGACGAGGGGTAACAGCAGTGACAGCTCCTACAACACTCAGCCCACAGCTTAAACTATCAACTGAAAAGCCACCAGAGCTCTAAAATAAAATGTTTGCAAAAGAGAATCAATTTTGAGCCACACAATGAAGCAGAATGTGTTCTGCAATCCAGAGAACTCGACATAGCGACAAGGCAATCACACTTGAAGATTCCATACAAAGCCCCTGGACTATGACGCTGCCCTTCAAAAACAGTTCAAACTGTGTTCAGTGAGTATCGCAATGACACCCAGAATTGTGTGCAATTATTTCACTGTACTAATGCCCCCGCGATGCAGATCAGCAGGCGGCGCCTCAGGAGGGACGTAGGCTCCTCTCTCCCCAGCACTGTCACTGCGCGCACCAACTGCTCCCGTATCTCGCTTCTCCGCTCCACAGGAGGCCCAGGCAATTCGGTGCCCCGGCAGAATTCTGCCATTACTTCTGTGGGGCTTTAAAAAGAGTCTCTGAAGTACAAAGGACCTGAAAGCCACAGTTTCCCTGCTTCAAAGAGAGGGGAAAATGTTTTCCTTTCCAGAATCATTGAACTATACAGGTCAGAAACACATTTGTAACCCTCAAAAGCTTCCCAACTCCTTTTATGCTTTTAAAATAAATATCCTGGAAGAAAAAAAATACATTTTTGGCTGCTTGAATTTACCACTAACAACAAAATCACTGATGCTGGAGCTTTATCACTTACTCTGACAGCATCAGGATAGTGTTGCTAGAAGTAAACATTTACAACGAGAATCTTGCAGATGCGCAGAGTAATTATTTATCCAGGTTAAGTGTATTTCACTGAAACTCACTGTTAAATCTAATACTACAGAGCTCTGCTGCTGCACTGCAGGACACAGCGATCGCTCGGTTTGGGAGGCTCGACTCAGGGCACGTGAAACCGTTCAAGCCGTTACCGGACCAGCTCTGCCCCCCAGCGCCTCCAGGCTCCGGGGCTCTCAGGGCTTTGCTCTTGCTTTACACTCGCGCCTTTCAGACTTAGTTTAATAGTTCGGCTTCTCCCTGAACGAAAGGTCTCTGCTTCCTCTGAGCAGCAGGATGTGCACTGATAAGCTCTACCCGAGGTTCTATCAGGTACTATTTAATATTTTGGTCATTCCAAGTCTAAGGTTGATGTCTTCCAGATCCTTAACACCTTTGCATTTAAAGCAAAAGAAAAAAATCTTGGCATATTTCTCAGCAATTAGTTTCATGAATACATTTTTTCCCCTGCCTTTTACTACTACCACTGCCATCCTTTCACTGTTGACTGCATTAACTTTAATCAAAAATAAATAAATCCAACATTTTTTCCCCCGATTAAAACCGATCTTTTCTCCCACTGTAATTTCCTCTAAATCTGTGTACCTCCACTACGAGGTCTACAACGTCACATGAACGACGGTTCAGTGACAGAACAGCCGCTTGGGGCAGATTCCCCATCTGAAGTCAGCTGCTCCCTCACTGCATTAGAAAGGCAGCATTTCCAGGGGGTTTTCCATGTTTAGTAACTAAGATAACATTATCAAACCGAGTTCTGAACAGCTTTAAAAACCACGCAGCAGGCGAGATGCATCCTAACGTCCCCGCAGCCAGGCGGAGCCGCAGCGCCGCCCCGACCGGGATCCGCGCTGGACGGCAGCTGGTTCACACACAACCCCAACGCGCCAGGATGTTAATGAATATCTACGCGAATTATACAGTGATCATAACTAAAACCGATTGATCTGGAGATCATACCTATGCACAAAATTATGTTTATGCATTACAGCCAGGCCAGCAGCAATCTCGCACGCCATTCTCTGGAGCAGCATTACTTGAGAATCTCCTTTCACGTGTTCCTGCTCATTGCAGATATAAGTTTTTAGGTCACCCTGTAAAAGAAGTTGAAAATACTTATCAGCCTTGTATATTGGTTGAATCTGAAAAATATTTACTGAAGAACCAACTAAACACATTTGTGCTTCATAAAAAGATTCTTTGCAGGTTTCCAGTCTCCATAAGGATTCTTAAATAAGTTATTTAAGGATTATGGTATTGTCCTTTTAAGGGTTTTAGGTCAAATCATTGAGTAATTAACATCACAGATCAGACAGCCACATAAAACGAAACTCCCAGACAATAACACTTTCCATTAAAAAGCAGACTTGGACGGGCTTCTGCTTTTAAACGAGATGAGTTTTCAAGTTGTCCAAAGCAGCGCGGCTGGCTGGAACGCGGGAGCAGGGAGGCGGCCAGGGAAAGGGCTCCCAGAGCTTCAGCCACAGAGCGCAGTCGGAGGCCGGCGGCGGTTCCGCCGGACCAGGCAACGCTGAGCCGCAGCCACACCGGCAGCGGGGCCAGAGAGCTCCAGACACCACCGAGAAGAGAACGGCCTCGAAGCAGAGGGAGAATAACTGCAAGATGTCAAGTGTTCAGGAAAAGTAGGACTAAAGTCAGTGAATCCAAGCAAATGAAAAGAGCAAGCTTCTCATGCTTTACCATCCCTACTTCCACAACTGAACTTTTAACCTAGAACTCCTACATTTTATTTAAAATACGGACTTCCTGTAAGATTAGCGAGTTACGTCAGGGCGTGATTGGTACCGAGCTGCACAAGGCGTTACGGCACCACGCGCTGCCCCGCGCCGCCGCTCGGCCCGAACGCCACCCGGCGTCCTGCCCGCCGCTCCTGTACCTCATGGAGCTGCACCCGAAGCGTCTGATTTCTCCTCAATGTGGTTAATTGATGACGCCAACCTAGAACTCTGTTAGTTCAAGCAGCAGAGGTCTGTGTGGTGCGCTGAAGTCCAGCAGTGCGGTGACAGCCGAGGTGACTGGCTGGACCGACCTGGGTTACTCTTAATAAAATCAAAATGGGACAGTCCACTTGAAAGCAGACATTACTTTACGTAAAACTTCATTTAAATTTTTTAAAACACAAATAGATTCCACAGAACACAGAAGTAGCTATTCTATTTTCATCTGCTTTGTATGTCCTGCTTATGCTCCAAGTAGCTATACAACCTCGGGGAAAGCATACACAACTTCCAACCCTGCTTAATGTTGTAGAAGCTTTCATTACATTCTCTTTATCCTGTTTTTAGCTACTAATTAGGCAACATTTATGTATTTGTATTCAACAGAATCGTATTTTTTAAAATGTTTCCCAGGAGATATTTCTGCCTTACAATTACAGCTTTAATATCACACTGGCCCAGATATATACGTACAGACATTATATACAAACGCACCCCCCTTCCTCCTCGGCGGAGCAGAGTGAGCGGAGCCCCCGGGAGCCGCCGGGCGCAGCGCGAGCCGCGGGACGCCCAGCCCAGCCGGCTCCGGGCGGCAGCAAGCGCCCGAACCGGGTCAGGAACCGTCACCCGGAACACAGCGACTGCTTACTCAGGTTTGTCCCCGGTGGATTAAGTTCCTGGGATGTCTGAAATGCACCAACGAATTACTTTTTGATTTTTAAATGCATTAGAACAGCAGTGCTACGTGGCATCCCTTATTTACTAAATAACTAATGTAGGTACACACTTCTGTAGGAAATACAACTTGTATTAAATCCAGCGCCTTGAAATATAGTGTAACATCTCTGTAAGAGCCAGAAGCTGGGGGCACATCTACAGACAATACCCTCCAGCAGTTTTCTTGTTTGCACAAATCCACATTTGGTTCCTGCGACGCCCCAAGCAAACAGCAGACCTGACTTTCTGAACCAGTAGGTCCTGACCACAGGGTTTTAAAGGTGGGAAAAGGTTACCGAATTCTGTCTGCTGGACACTTCCCACCGAGCCACACGCCACCACACCTCTGCTGCTCTTAAGTTCTCAGACAACCCCAAATCCTGCCCCTCGCCATTGCTCTGCAGTTTAAGTACTTGCAGTCACTAGCACTAAAGTGCCTGAAAGCAATATATGGAATAGAGCACCTAGGCCACCAGAAATTTGTTTAGGCATGTGTAAGTTTATGAAATACTGAACAGTTCTGAAAGCACAAAGAGTCTTTGAACCCAACAGACATGATTTCTGAAGATGCCATCCACTGGCAAAACCCCCGTCTTTTTAAACCACACACCACTGACATTCCTACTATTTGCCTCCTATTGATATTGACTATGACTATTAAATAAATTTGTTGAACTCTTTGATTGAGAATTCTTTTTTTATTTGAAACGATGTTTTCAAGCGGCAGTGATCAGAAAAAGCCCAAACGAAGAACGACCCAAGCACGGCAGCACCTCCCAGCAGCAGCGTCCCCGGCGCGGGCACCGGCACGGGCATGGACACGGGCATGGGCACAGGCGCCCCCGGCGCGGGCACGGGCACCAGCACGGCCACGGGCACGGGCACAGGCGCCCCCGGCACGGCCACGGGCACCAGCACGGCCACGGGCACAGGCGCACCCGGCGCGGCCACGGCCACGGGCACCGGCACGGCCACGGGCACCGGCACGGCCACGGGCACCGGCACGGCCACGGGCACCGGCGCACCCGGCACGGCCACGGGCACAGGCGCACCCGGCACGGCCACGGGCACCGGCGCGGCCGCCCGGCCCCTCGCAGCTGCTCAGACACCGAGGACTTGACGAATTCCTTAATGAACGTGACAGGTAAATCAGCCTCCCAGTACACATGCTACTTCCACACGTGAACAGCTTTCCTCTACTCATTAATTATGTCAATCCATCAGAGGATTTGCTGTGCTGACAAAATGCTGCCACACATGGCTCAGTAATATATTAAAGTTAATAAGGCAGCAACCACTATTTTTAACCTGGCATCATTCTACAATCAATTCTACAGTGAACAGTTAACTATTCATAGAAGACTGCACCAATGTACTAAGCAAACTAATACTGCGGGGGGTGGGGGGTTGGTTTAAGAACTTATTGAGCATTTCTTTTTATATTTACCATTTTAAAAGCAATTTTAACACAGGCAAAGTAAAATAAGGATTTAAAAGCCTTAAATCATTTATGTGCAACTGACCTCTTGCTCCTTGCCCAGCTCTGCTAAGCAAGGGTCACAGAGCAACCTGGATTACATTACAAAATATGCTAAATGGTGGCAAATAGAGTGACTGCATATACAACCAAACCATCTCAAGTAACGAAGTGGCAGAAGTGTATAAGCCATTGATGCAGCCAAGAAAACAAGTGAACCTGTACGGCGTTCAAGGCTGCTGCCACGCCAGCTCTGGCATCTGCGCTGCCGTCTGCAGCACCGGGAGCTGCCCGTGCCAGGAGCCCGGGCACCAACAACCCAACAGGGCTGCCCGGGCAGCCAAGACAAGGGCAAGGGGCCCCTAGAAGGCTACGAATCCCAGCAAGAAAAGTCGCAAAAGGGAGACCTGCTGTGACAGGCTCCGAATGCGAAGGAATGTGAAGACAAGCACGGTACCCTCTAGAGCAGGGGGGCGCCAGGGGTGCCCAACTCGTTTCACTGGGTAATGGAGCAGTAGTTACATTCATCCAGTCCTAAAACTACATTTGGTCCTTTGACGGCAGCCGCGAGGCTGACGTGGCCCCGGTGGAAGCGAGTTGGGCACCCTGCTCTAGACTGTGTTGGTCAGTACAATAGCCACATTTCTCATTGCTTAATATGCCAGACTTGCAAAGTGAAAGCTACATCACCAAATGAACCTCAAAAGAACTTGTCATCTGAAGATCTTTACACAGTTCACATATTTGTCACTTTTTTTCCTTAGCCATCAAATTCTTAATCACGTAAGTACAAGGGATTAAACCAAGTTTATTCCTTTTTGTGGATACATATCCAGCACCAGTAACAGCAGGTAAAGAGCTTTAACACAGCATTAGAGCACCGCTAGCAGAACAGGAGCACGTCTGACGTCCTTCCATGTGCGCAGCACACGGTCACCTCGGACAGCAGGACCTGCAGCCCAGCGCTGCAGCCGCGTCCGCCCCGTCGCTCTGCTCAACAAGCAGACCCTGGCGTGTTCTGCAGGCACATCCGCAGCCCCCAGTCTTCCCAGTTTCAGAAAAACAGTATAAGAGAAGCTACCAGCTTTTGAGATCACTTAGTAAAAGCCTGAAAAATCCAAGCCACCGCCACCCCAGGCACAGCGATAAAAAGCAGCTTCTAGAATACCGGCCTCCTGATGCTCCGCTGAAAACCTGTCTCCCATAAAAAGCGATCCAGCCGCATCTTCTACTGCAAATGCACTGCGCGCCTGCCGTCAGTCGCTCCGGTCTCCAGGTCCCCGTCCGCCCCTCGCTGGCGCCGGCACCACCGCCAGCAGACACGGGTGCGCCCGGGCCCTCCTGCCTCCGCCCCACGCCCAGGGGCGCTGTCCCCCGCCCGCGGACCGCTGTCCTCCGCCCGGGCCCTCCTGCCTCCGCCCCACGCCCGGGGACCGCTGCCCCCCGCCCCACGCCCGGGGACCGCTGCCCCCCGCCCAGGGACCGCTGTCCCCCGCCCGGGGACCGCTGTCCCCCGTCCCACGCCCAGGGACCGCTGTCCCCCGCCCGGGCCGCGCGGTGTGCGCCGGCAGCAAACGCCGCGGCGTCTACGGACACTCAGCTCTACCGGGCAGGAGCTCTTCACACAAGCCAGACTTTCAGTATGGAAGGCATGTTTAACTCACTGTGATATATAATTTTCTAAAATCAAGTTTTACTTCACTGGGAATAGAAATCAGCACAGACATTTATTTTCCATTTTGAAGAAATTACCTAAATACATTTGAATTTATAAAACTATCATTTTGGCTGTCAAGCTTATTGCCCCCAGCTAAAGTGAAAATTATTTTATCCCCTTAAGTAAAATCCTTTCCAGATAACTCCGCAGGATCATGACAATTTCTGGCATTAATCATAAGGCATCACACACGGATACTTTTTTCTGCTGGATACTTAAAGTAGGGCAATTTCTAAAAGTTACTCTGTCTTCAAATTCAAAGTTGGATTAAATAGCACAAGTATTTAACAACATGACAGCAATTAAATCTGATTAAACATGTGGATGTGTCTCTGTTAGCCTCTATAAAATGCAATTCTCTTTCAAGGGTCCTTTTAAAGAACTTCCAACTGGAGTAGCAGGTTTAAACACCTGTAAGAAGTATTCCATTTCTACATAATGAAAAACTATAAAAACCATTATCTGGATAACCTTTGGCACCTACTTTTTAATTCTTGGCAAAACCGGAACATTTCACTTTGATCTGTCACTTAAGAAGTTCAGGCGTTTCTTCCATTTAGAAGCACTTTTGCCTCATTAATTTACCATAGCTAATAAATTTGAGCAAAAGAGCAGGAATGAAAAATACAGTTATTTAAGGTCGCAGATTAACTGATGTTTCTCAAGAAAACTCAACAGGTCATGTTAACTCTATTTAAATTGCTTGAGGGAACGGATGCAACTAGAACCGTATTTGTGCACCCAAGTTTAAAGGCAAATTCTACAGTAGTGGAGCTGACAAAAAGGGATCTTGCCGAATTTCATCAATGCAAACTATCTTACTTCTGAAAAAACTTAGTTCTTAATAACATATGTATGCACTTCCCAGTTCATTTCCATCTTGCCATTTTTCAAGAAACTCTGCTTTAAATGATATCTAGACCACAAAATTTCCAAGCAGACAGTGTTTGGATAGCCACCTGAGTTCCGGCTTGGTTTGGTTTCTAATAACGTGTTATGCTACAATAACGCAATTCAAGTGTTTCCAGACCACGGCTCCATCGCCACATCCAAATTTCAGTCTCTGAAGACTCTGTACAGCGGGGCTGGTTCGAGGTCTCCAGACAAACACACCAACCCGTTCTCCCAACTCTCACGCAAACTCCCAGACGTGCCCAGAACGCGGGGGCTGAGGAAGGCTCTGGGAACTGAGCCACGGGAGCGGCGGGCGCCCCCGCCCGCCCTCGGGGAGCGCCGCACGGCAGCTGCGGGACGGGGCGGGGGAGGAAAGGGAGAGAGGGGAAGGAGAGCACAGCCACAGAACGGATCGGGAGGAGAATACGCTGATACTGAAAATCCCAGCTAGGAGAACGCACTCACCGCCGATTCTGGAAGCGAGCCCACCAGTGCATTTCAGCCCAAAGCTGTCCAGCATGGGTAAAATTTAGGCACTCTGGAGGGGGTGGAGGCAGAAGGAAGGAAATTCCTTCTGTTTCCTCAATTTACATTTTCATAGAAATGGCAATAAAAGCACACTAAGGCTGCACAGACAGCAAACAGAATTTAGGATGTGATCGTGAGCATGTGCACGTGATACTTGGGCTGCAATAGTAAGTTTCCTTCTCTGACCTCCCTTCCCCTCCAAGCTCCACGTTACATGGCGTAGGCAGACCAGAAGAGACTAATAATTCCATCATCAAAGACATAACAGCTATTTTCCTCTTCGGAACATTCCACTATCACCTAGAACTTACACAGCGAAAAGAGTTATAAACGAAACATGACACTTGCTGTCTGTCTGCTGAAATTCTGCCTATTCAGAAAGTTTCCCAAAAACAAAGCAAATCACTCAATGGGCAAAAGGCAGTGAGTACACCTGATACAATTTACACCGGTGGAAAAGCAACTGCAGCCTTTTGTATAAGCGCACTTACCAAGTCACAGAACTCAAAGACTAGGAGATAAGGAATGGCTTCCACACACTGCCCGATGCACTGGAGAACATTCGGGTGCTGAAGAACGCTGGAGGGAAAAAACACAGTTAAATCCAGGAAGATCTCAGTATACGCGATTTGCAGCAGAACACCACAGTGAAATCCCCACCAGAAGTTTCAGCACGTGGCACTGGCTGGGGCAGCATGAACAGACCGCACAAGTATCCAAAAGCCACCGACTCCATTTGCACCTTTGAACCTCCTTTGTGTTGCTGCAGCTACCACTGAGAGCAGCTGAAACTCAGCTCTCAAAACCACAAATCCAGCACTGCCACGAAGAAGTCCCACTCAGCCTCCCGCCACCCTGGCACCAAAAAGCAGAGCATGCAGCCGGTTCACAAACTGCCCTGAGGAGCTGACCTGGCTGAAGTCTAAACCTTGTTTAGCCAGGTTAGCTCCCAGCCGGCTCAGTTACTTTGCCTAAATTGCTTCAAAAATGCTTGTGCCAATGCAGCAGAAGGCCTGAGATTTTTTCTTCTGACAACTGGCAACAATTTAAGCCTCGATGCAAATCTAACTAGGACATTAGAAAGCAGGAAGGACAGAAAGCTCCCTGTGAGCACACTCAGGCAAGGTAAAACGCACCGAGATGTGTCCAGGGAGCTCCAACGTGCCCCTCTCCCACTCATCCACAAAAGCCACCAACTTGTGGCAGCTGGCTCTTCAGAGAATTCTCACTATTCCCAAAACATGGGGGGAGAAGTTATACTCCCTTTAACATACCAAATTCCTTTCCAATATGCAAAGGCTCGATCCCCTAAAGCAAGTATCCTCCAAGCATAACACGAGAGGAAAAGAACACCAAACAATCCTGGTTCCTTGGCATTTCCAGTCAGATTGAGGATTTCTCAGTTCTACAGTACTATTGGACTAAAGTTAGAGTAACCCTGCGTTTTTTCGTATGCATGAGCCTCCTTGCAAACTACCTGAACAAAAACAGTTTTATCACTATGTTACATTTAATTTTTGAAAAAGGAAACTTTAAATAAACTAATGTGCGCCTGATAGCAGACAAAGCGTTGCCAGATCCCCTGCTTCTAACAGTAAAGCCAAGTACAGGCCTTAAACCTCAGTTCTCAGAGGCAGGTAATTAGGCATAAGGTTAGTCTGCAAGATGATGAGTTTGTTCCAAACAGCTGTAGAAGAGAATCTGCTAAACCGAACCGAGCGTGTTTTCCATCACGAACAATAACTACCGAACACTTCGCTAAAGAGCTGCTTTTTTTTTTCTAAGCAAACTCAACTTTGCTCCCTTTGGATTGACTGTATTCTCATTGTCTAAAGACAAGCACATCAGTTACAAGGGAGGACAAGTAGAGACAATAACACTGAAAAAAGAAATGTCCACAATTCGTATGCAGTCATATGAAGTGTATAATTAACCACACTGTGAAACATTACTTACTAATATGGTTCTCCATTTCTTAAAAACTGTTCTTGCTCCTTGGGACCTGCGCTTGCCTTCAGCTCCTTCACTACGACCCTCGCGACGCTGCTGCCTGTGTAGATCTCTCCAAGCAGAACCTGAAAGAAGACAACCACTGTGTCCTTAGCCTGGGGAAAGGGAGCTGCCTGCAAAGGAAAGCAGGAGCCACAAACACGCTGTCAGAAGGATCTTCTGGCTTTTTCGTCAATGCACGGAGCTTTGATAATTAAACACCCATACTTGACAACTCATCTACACACCAACTTTCAGAAAATGTCTTTTCTAGTGAAGACCACTTAAGATTTTATTTTTTTTTAACTAGAAAGAATTGGTAATAACAGGAACGTATTAATTCAAATCCATGGAAGCGGAATGTCTACCTAGTAAGTAGCTCTGGTAAGAAACTACACTTAAATTAGAGCAGCACTGACTAGCTAAAAAACACATACAATGAAACATCTCATTTGAACTTCAGTTTTTTCCTATGCTACTAAATGTGGGGTTTTTCAGAGCACCGTTTTAAAGGAACCGCGGCAGCCTCGTCTGCTGGGAATCAGTCACACTGCAGAACAGCACAGAGAGAACTCCTTACCTTCCCGAACCAGCCATTGCCTATTTCCTGGATGTAGTTTAGACTCTGACGTGCAACGTGAGACTTTGATCCATCTGTCACACACAAAGAAATAAACTTAATACATATTAAACCACTCAGACAGCCCAAGTTATCTACCTGTTGAGGAAATACTGCAAGCTCCTGCAATATTTACTCCCAATTACGTGCATACGTTCAGACGAAGCACCAAACCTGGTTCGGCACATGTCAAGTAAGAAGGTAACATGCTGACAACAGCACCCAAGTGCCGTTTTTCTCAGTCCCCGCTTCTACCCCACACTAGAATACGCTCCCTACAAAACACACTCATTCTCCTCACAAAATGTAAACTTCTGATTTTTTCTAACACACTTCGTAAGAAAGCAAAAAGGCTGAGTTCTAGCTCCAAGATGAAAGTGTATCATATCCTGTAGTTTGGTCAAGTAAATAACCCACTTACAAAAGCCTCCTATGGAAACAACACTCATTGCTTGTACATTTTAACATTTACAGTTATATAGTTGCCGTTTCAAGGTAAAAGGTTCAACCGCTCTACTCCTCAGCCCCACTTCCCGCTGCCGTCTGGAGGGAGGACACTTCCCAGCTGCCCTGGCAGCCGAGAGCAGCCGCAACACCTTCCATCAGGTACCGGAAACACGCCTGACTGAGCAGTTTGAGTTCCACAAGCCACAACCATACCAGCATTATTTCACCAGAGCAGCTGGAGCTGCATAACATACTGCCAACGTGCTCCTAGGCAGGGACAACGTTGTATCAGTACAACCACCTTTCTGCCAGTGTACCCTACAAGCACACTGCCTCGCTTCTGCCAAATAACTTCTAGTGACTGAAAATATAGGTGTAACAATTAAGGCAACGAAGAAGAGCTGACACAAATTATTCCCAGATAATTTCCCCTCACTTATTAAAACACTGAGTAACACCTCTTTTCTATCAAAGGAACACTGATAGTTTCTTCAAGTTTGTAGGTACAGAAACTTCACTAGAGGCTTCCCTGAACATCTAATTATTAAGAAACACGAGCAATACACATAAAAAGTATATGTGAAGTAGTATAATATAGGAACTCCTTTATGCTAAACCATACTTGCAATATCTAAGATGCTGAAGTTTCCTTTGACAAAAGCTGTTTTTTGAAGAACACATTCCAAAAAACCTTCCGCACGGGGAAATCTAATGCTGTCGTAGCAACACCACACTTAGAGCACGAAACGTCCACACTGACCTTAAGGAGGCGACGCAGCTGGAGCAGCAGCGCTGCTCGCACATTCCCTCGTGCCTCCCTTTAGGGCTAACGGCTCAAGTCTGGTGACAACTTAGCCAGGCGAAAACCACTGAAGAGCAGAAGCCGCTCACACCCCAGAGTCCTTCAAAGCCCTCATGTACACAGAGCCACAAAGACAGCACTCTGGAGAGGTTTCTTTAAGCGACTTGGATTCTCTTCAGCTACCTTACATGGCATGCTGCTGGAAGTTCACGTTTTTGAAGTAATATTTCACATTTTATCCTATACTCCACAAAATATATTTACTCAGTTTGTGTAAGTTTGTAACAATTAACTTGTTACAGTCAAGTTGAACCTAATGAGCTACACTCCATTTCTGACACTGCGACTGCCTGCTTCTGGTTTCTCACCGAAAACCAGGATCCCACCTGCGTGAGATGGAAACTGGGCGGGAGCTGGCAGAGCAACGTTGGGCACGGACAGCGTGAACACCTCTGCTGGAGACTGCACAGACGGGGTGTCTTCTGCCGGAGGAGTAAAATCTATTTCATCGTCAAAGTTATCTTCAAACTCCTGCAAAATATGGCTTAGTAAACAAGCTGATCTTTGTCTTAAATTAGCTCCAATACATTGATTTTCGTTTGAATGAGCAATGTTAAGGAGGCGTAGCTTTTTCCAAGGACAGCGACAGATATTTAGTTTTCTACTTACTTTCACTTTGTTACTGATTTAAAGAGATTAAAATATCAAGTATTGCTTTTAACAAAAAAGGGGGGGTTTGGTTGGCTGGTTTGGTTTTTACTTTAAATGCTGCCCCAGCTTTGAATGAATTACCATGACCTGCCGAGGTCAAATATTCAGCAGTGAGAGCAAATTCAGTTTTAGGAACACAGATAACTTGTGTTCCAAAAGTAACTGTTCTCTGATGGTAACAACTTCTCCTCAGGAGTTTTGCTACAGTGGGTATGTATGTTCAGTATTCTTATCCCACAAAAGTGTCTTAAACCCCGTCAGCAGACTAAGAAAAACAACAAAAAGGTTCTTTACAACAAAATTGTCTTAAGGGTATAGTTTAATTACTGATCCTGATACCTAGTAATGATTTTGAAAAGACATTAAAGATCTTTACTGCAGCACGGACCAAATACTTAAAGCAAATGGTTGCGGCGAGATTTCACAGCGTGTAGAAATGCGGTTGTTGGCTGTTTCAGAAGAGAGAACGCACCGTGGTGCTGAAGCGTCAGCAAGTGCGGAGCATTGGGACGAAGAATCAGGCAAGAGTTCTGGACATGAGAATGCAGCTAACAACACCGCTTGTAGAACACGTGTGACTTCGATGCTTACCTTGAAATCTATCTCAGGGTCTTTACAGCAGGAGACACAGTTTGCCAGCAGTATTACCAGTACTACCAGAGCGCACAGGGACAGAACCACGAAAGAGGAGGAAACTTCAGCTGTAGCTCCTCCTAGAAATAAACATGTAGGTAGCATTAGATAAATATTTATCATTATAAGAAGTTCCTTCAAAACATATTACCCATCTGCACTTCTTTAAAAGATGGAGTTTGCAAATTAAACTCTGTAGATATGATCAAAAATAAGAGGAAACTGAACAGAACAGACGTGCTGCTGACCTGCGTCTGTGCTTCATTAGCTCTAGTCAAAACTCTGAGCAGGCCCTCTGAAGAGGGCTCTCAACGCAACGTTTGATATTCATCTACAGCAAGTCTTCTGGATAACGTGCATGCACGTTGCCATTTGCCACCATCAACACGAGAAAAGGGGAGGGTAACGGCCGACTGACGTTCACTTCCTCAGATGGTAAGAACCTCACTATGGAGACTGAAAATGGCCTGAGCCACAAATGTAAGCATTTTGTGCATCATTAGCTAAATTACTGTAACAAACACACAGGTAATATAGCTTTAGATAAAATGTAAGAGATTCCTTTGAAGCTCTAACTGAAACCAAATAATAAAAGGTTGCTTCACTACAAAGAAAAAAAAAAGAGGAAACATGTTACCAGATTTTACTAATTAAAATTATTATTTTAAAGGCTTTTTTTCCAAAACCACTCCACATAATTTCTAAACAGCTTCCTCAGCTTCACCACCAGCTCCACCAAAAGGAGAAGGCACCCCAGGCCGTGTACTGAACAAACACGCGTGTTTGTTCACCGCACCGCACAGCTACAACGGGTACCAACCCAGCGGCAGCGAGGCCCCCGAGCCCCTCGAACGCCTCACCCGCCCACCAGACGCACCGGGGAAAGTCAGCAACAGCAAATCACTACGCAAACTGGACCAACAGCTTGTTTCATTATTCACAGGATACATCGCTGGTGTGTCCTCAAGGACTGCTGCTGGCAAACTAACTCCAGAGCAGGTCCTTACGAGGGAAGCCCCTCAGCTGCCACGGGTCAAACCACCACAGAAGCTCTCAAGCTCTCACTCTGGGTTTCTGGCACACTGTCTCCTTTCCGATGCCCGCACGGCCAATGTGAATGTCAGTGTCTCCGTGTTCACCACAGGAGATGAGCATTATCGCTGCTCATCAGCTCCTCCCCTGCCCCAAACACCGGATCTTCTGGATGGTCTGTCTGACCAGCCTCTACCGAAACCTGGAGCCATTTCTCAACGTCTCCTTTACCGCTTTCAAGCTTAGTGCCTCTTCTCAAGGCCTGGCCAGGGGCTCACTCACCTGGCAGCCCGTTATTGCAATGACACCAGCTGCTCCAGCGCAAGGTGTCCTGTGTACCTGCGAAGGGTCGCTCCCGCCCCGGCGCTGGGGACGGCACCGGCGCTGCCCGGCCAGGAGGCCCCTCTGACCCCGCAGCTCCGCGTGCTCACGGCACACACAACCAGGAGCATCCCAGCTCCTGCGGGGCTTATGCCTGTTTGCTGGTTTATTGAACTCAAAATGAGACATAATGAGGACTAACAATCATAAGCTGCATTTATCGTACATGTTAGATCCACTGCACATGTATCCAGCTATTTCATATCAAAAAGATAACCTATTTCAGTTGAATTCCTTCCGTAATGGAATTGCACATTTACCAAACCTAAAATCTAAGTGGTTTATGGAAATCACACTCTTCCCCATAAGGGAGCACATCCTTCTATTGCTGCTGGTCATTAAGTCACCTCACAGTCCTTTTGTAATTGCCAAGAGAAGTGTGTGAACTGACAGCAATTAATTGGATAAAGTAATGAAGTTTAAAGAAAAAGGGAAGCAGGGCTCACCTTTGAAGAGGCAGCTAACCATTAACAGTTCAGTAAAATGGAAGCCATCTAAACTTCTAAAAGCAAAATGTCACAAACAAAGTTATAAATGATGCTCTAATACAAGAAAAATGCCAATTATCATGGGCAAGTTTCTGCACCACTTACAGAACAGCGTTTGAGATGAGTCGCACAGGTAAAAGCTCCTTACTAAGAGTTACAGAATCCACTGCTATTTGGAGAAACTTTGAAGTCTCTCGCACAGCCATTAATAAGTGATATTTTTTAATTTGCACTTCTTTTTGAAAAAAATGAATGTAAAATTAAGTATAAAATGATGGCAACCTGTAATTGGGCTAAAAATTAGTATAAGTGAAGTTATTTTAATAGCTTGCATAAATACATATTCAGTGATAGAAGTCACTGATGAAGTATCGGAGCGGGTGTTTGACAAAGTGTTAAAAATCTGCTGCAGTATAACCTTTGCTGCATTTTTCAGCTGTTTCCATGCAATGACTAATTCGCTGGAGCTTAGTAAAGTGACTGGGAGCTGAAGAGGTAGATGTTTAATACCTTTTAGTTTTAAATTGTGAAAGTATGAAGGAATGACAGTTCTTTATTATAAGATACTGACCAAAAAAGCAATCAGAAAGAAATTAATTAACTTAAAATATAGTGTAAATTTAATTTTCATTTAAACCTAGAAAATATCGAGTGAGTATCACTTAGAATTTAATAATGAATGCAGAAGTTAAGAATCTTAACACAACAGATTCTAGAAGTAGAGAACTTCATAAATTTACTCTGCATATAATCTCCATTTAAAAACCCATCATGTTTAACGTAACCGCACACAGTAACAACCCACTACACCTTAATATCTATCCAGAAGTCAGAAGCTGTTGTTTAGGAAAGAACCTGCAGAACAGATCCAAAACATAGTATCTATAAAACGCCAATGATATAAGGCTCCCTGCAGTTAATACAAACAGTCTAGACTACTTTGGTCTGGTATATCTAAACTACTTAAGCAGGAGGAGGTGGCCTGGATTATATCGCTACAACATTAAAATAAGCAGGAGAAGCAGAGTGTCTGTGTTACTACATGTGTTACTGCAAGATTAACACAACATAATGCTCTACAAAGAACTCTGAGCTAGCAAATGTTTCATCTTGAAATGGCATCTAGATGATCCTAAATTATCAACACAGAAAATAAGGTCTGTCTTTTTCTTCCCAAAGCCTCCCAGTACGGAGTACCGATTCTGTGCTGGTTTTATCCAGACTTTTATTCCTTAGAAGCGCCTGCTATGACGAACAAGTCGAAGCCCCGGCTGAGGCAGGCATTGCATTAACAGCCTCTAAAGCAGGTTCTTCAGCACCGCTCAAAACTGCCACTTGATAAGCAAGTTTTGCGCTAACATCTACATTTGAGCACAGCCCATCGGCAGTCAAACCCTGTTCACAGGCGAGTACATGCACATGCTCACTGAGGAGCAATGACAGCAAATTATGCTGGCATTCTCAGATCAAGTATAGACACGAGAACATACACTTCAGTATGTATTAGCATGTTTCAAGGAGTGGAAAAATGTTCTTTTCATGCAAACCATATTTCAAAGCAATTTGTATAGGTCAGAATTCTCCATGCCTCCCTAAGTGTCTTTCAAGTCTACTTCCGTCATGAGGTAGTTCACTGACTCCAAAGCGCAATAACTATCAAACAATTCTCACTAGAACCGGTTTTGTTCTCTGTCGAGTTTCCCAGCGTGCCCACGACACCAGCAGACGGCCATGGTGTCCTCTGCTGCCGCTCGGCACGGCTCCGCGCCCACGGCTCCATCCACGGCCACTCGGCACAGCCCCGCGCCCACGGCTCCATCCATGGCCGCTCGGCACGGCCCCGCGGCTCCATCCACGGCCACAGCTCCATCCGCGGCTCCATCCACGGCCGCTCGGCACGGCCCCGCGGCTCCATCCACGGCCACAGCTCCATCCGCGGCTCCATCCACGGCCGCTCGGCACGGCCCCGCGGCTCCATCCACGGCCACAGCTCCATCCGCGGCTCCATCCACGGCCGCTCGGCACGGCCCCGCGGCTCCATCCACGGCCACAGCTCCATCCGCAGCTCCATCCACGGCCGCTCGGCACGGCCCCGCGGCTCCATCCACGGCCACAGCTCCATCCGCGGCTCCATCCACGGCCTCTCGGCACGGCCCCGCGGCTCCATCCACGGCTCCATCCACGGCTGCTCGGCACGGCCCCGCGGCTCCATCCGCGGCTCCTGCTCAGCAACAGCCCCACTCGGCGCCCCGGGGCCGTGAAGCCACCTGCCCGCGCGAGGGGCCGCAGCTCTGCCTTTCTTCTACAACAACGGTTCAACGCTGACTCTCTCGAATTTGGCTCTATGTGATTAATCATGTTATTGAGGTCTCAACCTTCAGGAAATAGGGCTAAATAATGCATGACACCATACAGTTCTAAGCTTGGGGAAAAAGAAAAGTAAATGTACGTGAATGACATTACTGAGTACACCACCAAAAGACATTCACTGCTGTGATAAAGGCAGCGCAAGGCCCAGATAAATTAAGCATGATTAGGGAACAGTGAACTTCAAGGGAGCATCTGACGTGAAGCTCTGAGCACAGTAGTTGCTATGCGACAACAGCCCTGCTGCACAAGAGCCTCTTTTCTCTCCAGAGCAGCTCTAGATGGCACTTCTGCACGGACAGCCCTGAGGACAGACACATCCAGCCCTCCGAAGGAACTTCAATGGGGTCCTCAGCTCACACCCAAACGCTTCAGGTTTCACATTTTTAGTATAACACTTACTTCCATTCGAGGAAAACAGAAGTGTTTATAAAGGTTGAAAAAAATAAAAATCCAGAATAAGCTATTGATAATTTTATTAATTGCAGAAAGTTATTTCAAAAGCCTATAATCTCATGACATCATTATCTTTCTACTGGATAATGCAAAGATTGCGTAACTAAGAGAAGTAACCTTCAGTATGGATATGACAAATATATCTGTATGCAAAATTTTATTTTTATCTTTCCTTCTTCCTTACAGCTATGGAAAATCCTAATTACCAGATACAGTCTCAAGTACTTAAAACTACAGCTGGCTAAGTTACTTGTGCAAACTGCTATTTAATCTTTCTGAATACAAGAAGTAGTAGTTAACAGTCAATAAAACTATTTCCTGCCTAAATCTGAATTGTGTTACATGGCCTAAATCAAATGCTTAGAAAGACACTGGTAAGACGACAAGAGTTTCAGAGGTCATGCAGCAACACAAAAGAATCAAATCAAATCAAAAATCACATACAGGTTACTCTGTTACTGTGAAACATGTCACCCCTTTATTCGACAAGCCCATTGCAATCCCCATCTTATCCCCCAGGTCCCCCACGAGGAAGGTGGGTAGGATGAAAGGTCAACGTGTGCACAGACAGTTCTTGCGAAAAAAACACCAGCTTTTCTTCTTTAGGCAGTTAATCTTCAATGGGAAAGGTTATGAGGACAGCAAGCGGCAATTTCCTGCAGATCTTCCCCATGAAGCAATAAGGAACCCGCCCTGGCACACTCCTTCAACCCCCCTTGTGTTCTGCGTATGTTTCTAAAGTGACAAAAGCCAGTTTCGTAGTTAATGTGTTTTGTGGACAAGAGACCCTGAAATCATTACTGTCCTGATGCAGTCAGTTACGATTCTGTCAAGAAGAAACATTAGATACTTCATATCACAACGTGATGTGTAACTCTGTAAGCCAACAATTCGTGGCAAACAATCTCAGTCCTCATGAAGAATGCAAGAAGCCTGTCCTGCAATCTAAGTCAACGCTTTTTCAAACTATTTCACCCCCTGCTCCCCTAAATTTGCAGTGTGCTTCAAATGAGCTTGTACAGCTGCTGGAGTCCACTTGGCACGCCAGGGCGGCACAGGTTCCGCATCCTACGGCAAGAATACCGGGGCAACGTTGGATCCTCACGTCGTACAGCACCCCGGAACAACACAGCTCCGGTCCTCGCCCGTTCTGAGCGCTCGTCCTGGCCCGAGCGTTGGCTGGACAGTTAGCAGCTAGTAACACTGGGAGCTGGGGTTAGTTTGGCATTTCTGTCCTATTATGCTACCAGCCTTCCCACTAACGTCAAAGAATTACTCACACAACAGCATACTGCTCAGTTTTAATAAGGACTAAATATAGGCTGGTACTTCAAGTGTTTACAGAGTGAGATCTGTTTGAAGTTTCAGTGTCAGAGTCTCAAGTTTGCACAAAGGCATCTTAAGACAAGGTAAAAAATACACGTGCTAAATAATTATGTATCCTATGCCTTCATGGCAGTGTTTCTGGAAAATCTGGGTAGCATTATCATCTTGCAAAGGTATGATCTGATTCTTAAGTGTGCCTGTGTATATATACATATATACACAGACACACACACAGACACACACCCCAGTTCTGCAGAGCACCCTGCACTGCTCGATGCTGGCTTTGACAGCTCCTGCTCAAGCACAGCACGCTCGCAGCCGCTACAGCGTTTCTCCAACAGTGAGCCACGGGAGCTGTGCGTTTTTTAAACCATTTAAAGAAACATGAGATTACACGTCATGGTATCTCCAACCATAGGGAGTACCTGCAGTAAGGAAAGCAAACCATCAGTATCTCCTCCCACCCTTTGGCAGGAACACAACCTATTAAGATACATTGGTTTTGAAGAGACTAATTTATTTCTGTTCATGTGAAAGGAATCCATACATGTAACCTTCATATGATGGGATTTTCTAGAATCCTGGTTTTACAGTAGATGCATTTACAACTGATGGATGATCAGGTTGAGAAATGTGAGAAAGCAAGCAGCAGCATTTTGCCAAATGAGCTCATTGAGCTCTATTTCTCATCCCTATTCATAGCTGAAGGATCCCTGGGAAGAAGAATGGACCCCAGGATGAATGACTGATTTTGGAGAGGTGGATCTAGTCTACAGGCTGAAAGCTTAAAAGTCAGGAATCAAAAGTCTACTGTTTCATTTTCTACAGTTCTTTTATACCAAAAAAGTCTCTGGTTGCAAAGATAGTCCTAAAAAAAGCCACGTCACTATTACGTCACTTCCGTGATGTTTCCTTTCCACTAAGGAAGATTTTGTAAGTCTAGTAGTGTTGGACAAGGTGTTGCTTTGTACCAGCATTTCATACTGAAAATCCCTCAGAAGACAATTCACTGACATAAGTTGCTTCTCACCATCACCGTGCCTGAGCTATATGTGGCACAACACCTCGACACATACAGGTTGTGCTTAAACTATGCATGTAGATGGCAACAGCTATCCTGACACACTTTGGACATTTCCCATTGTAAAAGTGTCTCAAAATGTTTCTACTATCACTGACTTTGCTCAAGATTTTTCATAACACCAGTATAATGAAAACAAAGAGTTTATACAGAGCAATAAAAGCATTGAAGATATTGCAAATTGTATCCAGAACCATATCACTCTCCCGATACGAGATACACACACTGAACAAAGACAGACCCAAAATAAAGTCTACGGAAGACTCCAGTACGCCACGTGCTGTCCTGCTGCACAACCGGAGCACTGGGAGCGAAACAGAGAACGACAACTTGTGCAGCGCTGGCACCACGCTGGCTGCGGGGCCCTTCATCCCGCACCGTAAACCACACCTGGACCGTGACCGAGACCAAACCAGAGAACCACCGCTACTCCTGCTTGCCTGACAGCAGTTCAGTAGCCCCCAAAAATATGAATTTACCTTCTGTGCTCTTCAAATAGAAGGCTGGATCTCACCGTGTAATACACGCTCCTTTTTTATACAGGATCCTGGGCAAAATCAGCACTTACTAATGGGCCCTTGCAAACTAATGACCTGCACTTGGTGCTACAGCACCACAGCTCCGGACGTCTCTGCTCGGCGCTACCTTACTGTGCTGAAGCGACACCTCCGGAATGACCCAATACACCCAAGCACTCGAGATGTGAGAAACGACCTCAGAAAATGACCTCCTCCTATAATGCTGTTTGGCTGTAGCAAAGCCCAGACACTTCACAGCCAGAGGAGGTCGAGCAACCTGCGAACGAAGCCTCGTGTGGAGCGTCCCTGCAGGCCAGAGCGCCACGGCCGGCCTCCAGCCGGCACAGACTCACAGACAGCGCGAAAGACAAACGGCAACCGAGCAGCTCCAGCTCTGCAATTACTAGGCGTCTGGGATGGAAACTTAGAAAAAGAAATACAGTGCGAAGTAGACAAGTTTCACGTTTGAAAGGGCGAGGAACAACAGACCACTCCCACGAAAAGTACAAATCACTAATTAAAATCCCAACTTTACAGACAAGATTTTTCTTAACTTCAAGTGGCCCGAGTCACTAACTTGCATATGCTTAGAAAATTGCTTTTCTCATTATGTGCAAGTGTCACAGACGTTTATTTACATTGTTCCAAGCCACAGGCCACAACCACAACAGGGCCCCAGTCTGACAGAACTCCAACTGAAACATCAAGCCAAAGCAACTCAAAAGCAGCAATATCCCCAAGAGTGTATATACGCTACAGAACTCACCTTAACAAATAAAAGGAAGCGATTACTTAATCTCAGTGTTTTAACTTGACATCTATGGCCAGCTGACTATGCTAGATACAGCTGCATGAACATCTAGATGCTCTAGATGGATGCCTCCAGATACCATGTACCAATTTATAAGCGTCTTTTCCTGGATCGTACATGACCAAGCTCCAAGGACTCTCTGCCACGACACTCAACTGGTCCAGGAGAGAAGTCCCAGAACTGAGGTTCTCAGCACAAACCAAGAAAGCACAAAGGCACCAGTCCAGCTGCCTCAACTTCAACGAATGGACGATGGAGTTCACCACCAACATAAAAGTGACCATGCTTGCTAAAAATGCTACCACCCATTCACGCTTTACAGGAAAACGAGGACTTTTGAGTCCCTGTTACTCTGTATTTGCAAAAACTTCATATAGCACAGAAATGATGGAAATACTTTGGCTGACATCACACACCTCTGATTCATATTTTCAGCTTTCTGAGAGAGGCAACTGAACTAAGGTCAAGCATGGAAATCCAAGTCAGAAGAACAGAACAAGAGTCTGAATGTAAACGCAAAGCTTTAGCACAGTAAAGCAGACATGACAGATTATAATGCACTACGTTTGGCTGAAGAGGGGCTCCCAATGGCCTCCTTCAGCCACGCAGTTCTGAAAGTGGAAGTCACCTCAGCCTGGTGCATTCGGGTGAAAATCACTAATACTCCACAGGCTCAAAATAACTGCACTTCATTCTACGAACCACGTCCCAGTAGACTTGCCCTCAGCTCCCACCTCCCGCATAAAGTGAAACCTTGAATTCAGAACTATCACAGTACATAGCAGTGCCCCCCTTTTCCATTCACAGAATAAATTAAATCTAAGTTGGTCAAACTATTTTTAGCTCCTAGCATCTTCAGCATCTTGTTTTTCTTATTTTCTACATAATTGCTATGAACCCTACCAGGGGAACAGTTAAAGCCTTATTTCCTTTACCTCCTCTCCTTATTGTTGGAAAGTAAAAAAAAAACCTTAAATGAATTTAGAAATACAATCTCGAAAATGCAAGACAAGTACAGAACACATCATCAACGCACACCTTCACCTGCAACCACCACAAAGCCATATCTAAAAGGAGCAGCACCGTTCATGTCGATCAAGGCCCCGGGAGCTCCCCGGCCATCCACTCCGGCATCCTTCCGCAGCAGCCCCACGAAACGGAGCATTTCTGAACTCAGAATCCAGTCCAGCCTTGCTGCAACCTGCCCACCACCGCTTCCTGCTTTCCAGCTTCCTCCTCAAAAGAGAAGTTAATTTATTATTGGTACATTCCATGAACAATTCTGCAAAGTTCGCTACAACAACTACAGCCATCTTCCTCTTTCTCTGTGGATTCCCACCTTTCTTGTAACCAGCTCAGAGCAACGAGCTGGTTTTCCATGGTCACCTTTCTTGCTAGGTGAAGAACTGCGGGACACTGAAGTAATTCTGAAACCAGTTATTAATTATTTTGCAAAAAGCCCATTCAACTATTCATAAGTTTACAAGTCCTATCAGACTGTGCACTGTGGTGAACTGTAGAAGCTGCCAAAGTTCTTGAGGTCTTCAAGGTTTAAATTCTAAATATCTGTAAATAAAATAATCCAAATACGCAGTTTTTTACTATATGGGCACTGATACAGTAGAAAGTGGCAGTTCCATTTCCCAGAGTTCACTGGGTTTCCAATTACAGGATCTGGCACAGTTTGCTAAACTTCAGATAACATCCCCTGTATACATACTTTGGACTAAAGTTATAATCCAAGACAACACATAAAATTACAATACCTCATTAATTTTGTACTGGTCCAGTATTACAACATCATAGGTACTTCTCCTAGCAGTACTGCACTTAACATACCTGATTCGGTCTCTAAAAAAATAAATTAAAAAAACCCACAACACTTTAATTCTACCTCTTGTATTTTTGTCCAATCAACTTTTCATTCTGAGAACTCAGTTTTTACCAGTGTCATGGATGTTATGCTTTAATCTCCCAGCTTTGTAAGGTATATAGCATTTTTTATTTAAAAAAGATTTAAAAGAGACTATTTGAGGCACATACTCTGACATCAGCCTGTAAACAGAAAAATTAACCACATTTCAGGAAAAGTAAGACACAGAAAAGGTGGAAAAGACGTCTACACAGAACTGCTGTGCTACTTGCAATTTGATGACAAGTTAATATTATTTCAACAAACTTTAAGTAAATACAAATATATGAGAAAATTATCATTTCATCTCAAAGGAAATACAGATTCAATTGACAGTTTTCTCTTTTTTCAGAGCACTTTTACAGAAACTAAGAACAACCTAAGAGAAGGCTGACAGAGGGAGGAACTCTTAAACAATTCAGAATTGTTCTTGGGAACAAAAATAATTGGGAGAGAGGCATAGGTCCAAAAATAAAGGCAGCAAGGGTTCCACTCCCAGTTTTGATACTTTCTGTGGAACAGCAGCCAAATTGCCTAATCTCTGCGCTTCAGCTCTCTCAGTGCACCTCCTCCTCCTGAACATATTGTCTGCTCCTCACCGCCAGAACTGAATCCCAGTACACATTCAAACCAAACCTAACAAAACCCAGTCCCAATGCCATGTTGTGCTTGCAAGCCCCAACGAAATACCAAAAAGAACTCTTTTTATGGTTGTTAACCATCAGTACTAATAAACCTCTGATCAGTAACTCATACAATTGAGAGGATGTATTTTTTAGCTTGTGCTTTGAAGATAAACAGGAAAACAAGCAAGAAAATAGAAGGAAGTTGGCGTTACCTAAGAGACAAATAAATGTGAACTACATGACTATTTAGAGAGACTGGGAGAGGGGGGTGGGCGGAATCCGACTAATCTGACCGGAAAGCGGGGAAGCACCGTGTGCCCTGAGGAGCCTCCACCCAGGAACGGGAGTCCCAGTGATTCACTGTCAAAATACGAAAAATCACGCCGCGGTCTGTACAGGTTAGAGCGGAAGCCACCATAGAAATAACGTATGCGGGTCAACACGGAGGGAGCACAAGCGCGCAGTTCAGCTGAAGGAAACCGAGACACGCAGAGCGGGCCATCGCTCCCCCACGGGCACCGGCCGTGCCCGGCAGGGAACCGCAGCCCGCCGTGCCGCGGAGCCCCGTCCCCCGCCCCGTCCCCCGCCGTGCCGCGGAGCCCCCTCCTCCGCCCCGTCCTCCGCCGTGCCGCGGAGCCCCGTCCCCCGCCCCGTCCTCCGCCGTGCCGCGGAGCCCCGTCCCCCGCCCCGTCCCCCGCCGTGCCGCGGAGCCCCGTCCCCGCCGTGCCGCGGAGCCCCGTCCCCCGCCCCGTCCCCCGCCGTGCCGCGGAGCCCCGTCCCCCGCCGTGCCGCGGAGCCCCCTCCTCCGCCGTGCCCCTCCCGGCGCTCCGGCGCGGAGCCCTGCGGCAGCACGGGGGAGGGACGGGGACCCCGCTCCGCCACCACCGCGCCCGGGCCCGCCCCACCGGCACCGCGGGCCGCCCCGCTCCCGCGCTTCCCCGCAGGCCCCGCCGCGGAGCCGCCCCCACCCGCGCCTCACCTGCACCTGCTCGCGGAAGCGGAGCCGCCCCGCCGCTCCCCGAGAGAAGCGACAGCAGGAGGACGAGCCCGAGCGGGCGCAGGGGCCCGAGGGGCAGCGGGCCGCGCCCCCG